>SNQJ01S0148833.1:0-22425 GCA_010110895.2 Picea sitchensis
TCATTCTATAAAAAAAGTTATTGTGAAAATGGTGAGATGACCTATAAATAACATACTTTAAAAAGCATCATCAAAAGAATTTATCCTCCTTTGAATTCCAACCCTCTTTTATTCACCTTCCCTCTGAAATTCGGATTAGATATCCTTTTTTTACCTTTGACACATATATATGTTCAATATGCTCAAGTTTTGTTAAGAACCAAATATCAATATAGCATAGAAAAACCTTAGAAAAAGTACTCAACGCCTTGAAAAATAGATAATTTCATATAAAAGGCCTCTTCGAGGGGGCAACCTCCTTTTACCCCACTTAAATGTTCAAGTACAAGATGATTCAAAATTAAAATGTCTCCTTGGTATATATAACAGACTAGGAGGTATAATTACAACTAATGGCCTAAAGCCGACATAAATAAAATAACATTGCTAATATAATATGCCCCAATTAAGGGGTAATGAACCAATATTAGGGCTTAACAAGTTTGTTCTAAAATGAAAGAGTCTTGCCTCTTATTTATACTCTCCAAGTAGCTTCCTTAAAAACATCTTCTAGGTCACTTTGCCCACTTTCCTTATTTTAGGTTTAACCCACTTCTAATTTCTCCATTAAAATTATTATTGAAATAATTTATTTTGTGTTCACTTTGAATTATAGTACACTCATCACTTCACTTTATTATTTACCTTCTAAAATCTCTCTGCAGAACCATACATTACTTTGGGGCTTCTAGATTGACATGAGGTCCTCAACTACGTAAGATACATAACTACCAAAACCATGAGGGTGATGTGATGTTACATACCACCATGATGGGCAGTATGTACTATCAATATAGAATAGTGTTACCTACAAGAATATATAAAGACTCATACCATTATCCATCAAACAAACTTTGGTCATTACCCAGAGCCTAGGTTCCTCAACTTCTCATATCCCTTGCTCTCTAAGCTGAGGAGTTATGCTTGACATTGACATATACTTAGAATGGAATGACAAGGCTATCCATCTAGGATAATATTTTCATACTGAAAGTTATGACCTTCATCTCATTATTCCATAAATGGGCATGGGTTCTCTAACCATACTTCTAGGATAACTCAATCCAATCTTCCCGTGGGGATTTCACCATAAGAGGGACCATGGAGTTCATCCATTGTACTTATTATCAACCACGAAAAGATAATAATGAGTCATCTTACATCAAACAAACTTAGGTCCATTTCCCAAACCTTTTTGCTACCATAATTTTCTACCGGATTTTCTTCAAGGTTGACATCAATGACAGCCAACCTTAATCAACAATCTCCTTTGGAAGGGATGAGAGAGTGCCTGAAAGTGTCATTACTTGAGTCAGTCCATCAACAATCCCGCCATGATGGCCTCTTTCAGACTTTGGTAACCATGATGAAATCCATGAGGCAACCTCCTCTCAGTACTGACTTGGGATGGATGATGTGGTTATAAGGGCAAGTCACTTAATTGTTTCCTGTATTTTGTTGGCAAATAGAAGCGTTACGCCTGAAACCTTTAGACAGTAGTTTTAGGACATTCAAAAATTCTTCTAGGCTCTATGGTAGGTTTTCAAAATCGAGTGCCCTCCTCTTGGGGAGGTGTGCAATTCCAATGGTGCCTTTGTTTGGGTTAGGAGTTCTTACATAAATATCGTGAAGATCTTTGTACCATAGTGAATAATTTTCCATGTAAGTATATCTAATTACCTTTGGAATCCTGTGCAACCTTTGAATGAGTGTCCCTGAGTTTTCCATTAATTCTTCATTTTCATCCTTGCTTCTATTATCTAATCAGGTTGGATGATCAAGATAAAACGCGGATAAAGAGGCCTCAACATCTTCATCCTTTCTTTTAGAGTGCATCACATGCAACATTTTTCTTCCCCCCTTTTTATAGAGGATTTCAATCATACTTAATATTATCTTGATTACCCATTTTGTTGTTCTTCTGAAGATAGTCTTTGTTCAAAGTATTTAAGACTAGCATGATATGTTTTGACCTTAGAGTGCCTACCTATTGATGGGGCAGCCATTTCTTCAATCTAATTCCTTTCCCTTGAGTGAGTCAACACCAAAATCAGAGGCCAGCTATTGTACATTAGGACCAGTACCAATTCCATTTCAGGGCATCACACATTTCCTGTCAAAGGTTTTGTGAAGTCCTAAGTGGGTCAGGCAGGGGGAGCTTCACACATCACCTCTTAGAAGTTGTTCAAAATATTTAGTTGCCTCTAGAGTCATGAAAATGCATCCTTCTTAAAAGTTAGTGTCGTTAAGTGTTGCTATTCTTCCATAGTTGAACAGACTTGGTAGTAACCTATCAAACCAAAATCCTCTAAGATTCTTCAATGTTTTGGGAATCGGCTAGTCCATAATGGCCTTAATCTTATTAGAGTTCACCTTGACACCTTCATGAGATACAATGTGGCCCAAATGCTCCTACCTCCTTTACTCCAAAGAAACATTTTGATAGTTTGGCATATAATTTATTTGCTCAACACAATGGATTGCCTTTACCTTGTTATGTCCCATGATCCTCCCAAGACACTATGATTAGTATATCATGAAAATCTAACACGAATTTTAGAAGGAAGGGCTTGAAAGTGGAACTCATCAACCCTTGGAACGTGGAAGGTGCATTTTCATAAGACAAAAATTCATATGCAGCCTTCATGAGTTTGGAATGTTATTTTTCAGGATATCTTCTTCCTTCATTCGATCTAATGATACCACAGATGGAGATCCAATTTTTGTAAGAATAGATTCAATCCATGTAGTTCATCTAACAATTCATCAATGATAGGAATGGGAAAATTATCTTTAATAGTGATCTTGTTGGAGCTCTCTATAATCTGGACACGCTCCATGCATGAGCTATCTTTTCTTGAATACCATTACTGTGAGTGCGGGAGTAATAACTTTAGGCTGGAGTCCTAATGATATGACCCCTCTAACATTCTTCAACCATCAAGTTCAGTTTAACTCTTAAGATTGTAAAGAATTTATCTTTATGGATTGATGTTAGGAGGAATACTCCCAGGAGTTAGGTGAATTCATGATCATGATTTGGAGAATTGGGTGGAATACCTTTAGGAATATCTTCAAATACTTTGAATGCTTATCAATGAACCTTTGGAGATATTGAGGAATCAGATAAGCTTAGATGTTTGAACATCTAGTGAGCATGGATTATTACAATAGCATGTAGCCTTGCTTTTTCAGTAATTTTGTCAATGCTTTGTTAGAGCTTATCACCTTCTTGAGTTTTCCTGATACCTCTTAGCTCAATCTCTTTTCCTATTTAGTAATTTCTGAAAGAGTTCTTGAAAATTAAAATCCATTTTTCATAATGATTGTAACCATTGGGTTCTAAAGTACAACATTTGCACCACCCATGAGTATAGAATCATTGTACTATTCATTACATATTATCCATAGTAAGATTGATCTTGTACTGTACTTTCACAGAATTGAGGTGATATTTCCTCCATTTGCAATCATTGCTTGAGAGCTAAGGCGTCGGATATACAAAGCAATTAGGATCTTTGGCTAATTTATAATATTAGATGAGAATTATGAATCTTGCCCGAGATCAATTAGGACTATTACTTTCTTCTTTGAGTGTATGCTTTGATCTTGGGGGTTTTGAGGTGCTAGAATTCCAACCATTGATTACAATATTGTGGGGTCAAGCTCTTGATGTGAAAGAATTTCTTTTTAAATTTTCATCTTGAGGATGTATCTTATTTCTTCTTGTCTTCTTCCTCTTCACAATCTAGCAGAATAGTTTCTTCTCACCCCCATGTCCCATACTGTACTTTACAGCTGTCTGAATTAAAGCATAAACCCTTTCTTTTCTTTCCTCCAATTTGTTAGGTGTCAGCCTTGTAAGTTGAGGTGTTTTTAGAAGAAAGACACATTTTTCTCTCTATAGATGTGGGATTGAATCCTTCTAGTAGCCATAGCCATATTTTTGCTTTCAACATTTTTTACCACCTTAAATGCATTCTCGATGGTTGGGTTCCCAAAGGTAGACCTCATGTTGAATTTTATCCTTTGGGAATTTCCTGTAGATACGTCAATCAGAGTGCTCATCACCGGAAGCGGTTACCTTTATATTCCAGTCTTTGGAAGTTCTCAATGATAACCAAGTGATTGAGACCCTTTGCTTGAAGTTATAATTGGCTGAAGAAGGTATTGTGCCTTGTATCCTAATAGTGTGCTATCTATCATTTCCTCTATGAAAATGGTCCCAGTGATGAGTGATTTCTTGAGATAAAATGCATGATACCGCCTAGGTGGATTAGGTTCTAAATGAAAACAATTTTATTACCCTTTTTGTATGGCACATTATGGATATCTAGGGAATTGCTCCATCACGAGTATCCATGTATTGATTGGGTCTTACCATCAGAGCCTTCCCTCATATCAATCTTGAGGCGATGGTTGGTCTTCGATAATGAAGTTGGAGTTTCTTCATTCTTGATTCACCTTCCTTGTTTCCTCCATCATGATTTCTACCATGGGATGCATTTTCAATTTGGGTATCTTCTCTATTAGGAAATTTTTTAATCTTTCCATGATCTCCTTTTTAAACCCTCCATCATCATTTGTAGTTCATATTTGTGCCTATCTTATTTATAAATCCATTTGTAATCCATCATGTTTATTCACCTTCATCAAGAGTCCAAGTAGGATTTTATGGAAACCCCATTTGGTGTAGACGTTCCCTTTTTAGGTGGCATGTTGGACAAATGTCGCTTTGAGCTGTGATTTTGGGAGTGATTACGCTGAACAATATTTCTTGTTGTATCTCCCAGAGTTTGACATGGGTATGAAATTATTAATAGTTCTTTGATATTTTCTTCTACTGAAGTTCCATGGAACGATCAGGAGATGGATGTACCAAGTAGAATTTATGGTAACTTCCCTAGCTTGATGATTTTTGGACTTTCAGGAGATCTCACTTGTATAGCATGCCCACACTTCAAAATAATTGATATAAAATTATGAAGCTCACAAAGATACTCTGAGAATGTCGATCCAATGAAATTAGTCTCGCTCAATTTGGATACTATAGGAAAAATTTATGATTGTTTTACACAGAACACCTTCTTGATACTAGACAATAGGACTAATTGAGATGCACCCTATATTACACCATTATTATCTACAAATTTATGATGACCCGAGGCTAAATTTTTACCACGGATACTGCTATAATTTCTTTAAATGGCCTCTAGATTTTAGGTTCTTAAACATTACAGAAATGTTTTTCGCTATAAATTCCTGATGACTCAGTTCGGGATGATTCCATAAGCCTATCTTGTATAGGCTGTATCTTGATTATAAGACCTTAGGAGGATAGAGTGCAGACAAGCATTTTAACCAATCATCTACTGATATCATCAAGCCGTTTCAGCCAAGAGCGATGGGAAAAAATTGAAAAATTCCAAAGGTGTCTCGGATGTAGTAAGCCAGAACCCCAGACATATTTCTGATACCATATGGGCAAGAACCAAATATCAGTATGGCATAGAAAAACCTCAAAAGGTATTCAGCCTTGAATAAGAGATAATTTCATATAATGAAGCCTCTTGATGGGCAATATCCTTTACCCCATGCGTGTTCAAGTACAGATAATTCAAAGATTAAAATATCTGCTTGGGTATATGGGAGACTAGAATTACTCAATTACAACTAATGAAATAATGGGCATAAATGATAACATTATAATATATTATACTGATTAGGGGGTAATGAATGATATTAAGGACTTAACGTATCTAGGAGCCGTTTTGGAACCATACAAGGCAACCTAACTGAATTTACACATAATTTTGTTCTCGATAAAGTGTAGAAATCCTTATAGTTGTTCAAAAGTGGGCTCTTCTTAAGTTCCCATTGAGGAAAGATTTGAGTTCGTCAGAAGCTGATACAATTTAATATTTTGGAACGTACATAAGCTAAAAACAAATTGCTTCTATTCTAGAAATTGAGACGATGTCTTCAAAGTTGATTCCTTGATCATGCATATCTTTTACATACCAATCCAGCTTTGTTCCTTGCTTAACTTTGTCCATATTCATTTAATTTATTCCTGAGAACCCATTTAGTGCCGATCACATTTCTTATTCTTTGGTCTTGATTGATTCTCATTTATCATTTTCTTTGTTGAATTCAATTCTTCATCCATGTACTTATTCCAGAATTCATCCTTCCTGGCTTATTCAAAACAGGTTGGACAATTGTAGATGAAATTAATGCTAGGTGTATTTGTTCTAGTGAATGATTCTTCTTCTAGTCTCATCGTATCTTTGATTTACGTGTCCCAGTCGGGATGAGGGATTCTCCATTACTCATTTCCTGGAATTAATCTTTGGAACTACTTGTTGAACTTCCTCTTATGTTTCTTTTGGATTCTCTTGTCTTCTGCTTCCTTTTTCATCTTAGCTATACTTTGAAAGTTGTTCCATTCCAGTTCATTTCTTCCTTTGATTCTGATCTACATGTTTCATCAATTATTACGTTGATTCTTCCACAACTTGTTCAATCTCAGATTGTAAAAATTGCATGCTTTCCTTGTACTTGAATAACCAATAAACCTCCTTTTCCCTACGAGGGAGTCAAACTTTCAATACATACATCTTCTCTTTTGATATTGCTTTTCTTCAAAACTACCAAAATTAAAGCTAGATTTTTTGTCTTCCCTTCCATAGCTATTGTAGCAGATTTTTATTGTAGTAATTTTTCAGCATTACTCTATTTTGAATGTGGAAACGGCCCATGCCTTGCTGTGTCAAAATGTATCTATCAATTTTAGGATCCATTAGCATTATTGAGCCATTTCATATCTTGTCTTGTTCTTTCTTTCCATAACTCCATTATGTTGAGGTGCCTAGCAGCGAAAGAGATTTTCCTTTTTATTCTATGATTGTTGGAGTAGTCCATAAGTTCCTTTGAAGTGGAGAATATCCCTAGGATTATCCCGGATGTCAAGCATTTGATTTTTAAATCCATTTCATTTTTTTTTTTTTTTTTTTTTTTTTTTTATAAAATATTTTGATTTGTTCTTTAGAAAGAAAATTGCAGTCGTTCTTGTATAATCATCAGCTAATAACATAAAGTATTTCCTTTTAAACCCTTTTTTTAGTTGTTCCAAGAGATTAGATCAATATGCACAATTTCAGGTGGTCTTGTTGAATATTCCTTTGATTTAGACTGCAGGTCTTTGTTTTCTTTCCTTGACCTTATTAAAACTTATAGAGTGTTGTTTAGTTTAGATGAATCTTGGGGCATTTCGCATAGTAGCCTTCTCTTTTGTTGACTTTAGTAAGGATTGCCCATCAAAATCATATGTGCTGCATTACATTATTAAATATGAACAACTTTCATCTTCCTTTCCGTTAACACTTTTTCATTTCCAATTTCCTTAACACATATATGTTTCTTGAAGTTCTTGCATTGTAGAAATCAATTTTCATGAATATTCTTTCTTATCTCACACTTTTGTGAATCGAAATGCTTTATGACATTATTCACCATTTTGTCAGCCAGAAGATTATAATTTCATATCTTCTCTCTTAGTGATAGAAGGGAATTTTATACCTTTCTTGTTCTTGACCGAATTCATTTGTGCATTTTTCGGTGATTTGGATTGAATCATCATTTTCAGAGGCCCAGTCCATCTCTCTTTCCTTTATTAATGTAGAAACCTATCTCTATCAAACATCATTTGTTTGAACAATATTTATCCAACGCCTGTATAATTTTTCTTATCTTATTAGGCCGAGTGTAATTCTTCAGTACTATCAGTTATGCTTTCTTATCCATATTCTTTTAGGAGTTCGTATACACATATTTGTTGGTTACATTTATTCTCTAGGAGGAAATTTTATTCTACAATATTTGGCCATGTCCAAAGTTGTTACATTTGCATAACGATTTTCCTTCAATTCTCAAAGATTCAAACTTTTTGTAACTTCTTCTCTATGTTCCACTAGGCAGCCATGGATAACCCTTTTTGTATGACTTTCAAAGTTGTTATATTTCATGTTGGTAAACTTTGCAATTTGACTTTATGTCCATTATTACATGCATAAAATAAACAAAAAGTATAGCTTGATACAGGAGTTGAAGATATCTTGAAAGGAGGTGCTCTTATGAATCCTTCTTCTTCTTGAGGCCTATCATGTATTTGTTGATTAAAATCTAGATCTTCTTTCGGTGGAGGAGTGTCCACAATGAAAATCTTCCTTATATATCTCCCTATCCTTTGATTGTTTACGCATAACTTTTGGATATATTTTATTTCTATATGTTGTTTGGAGCTTGATCCCTTTTCTATCACGATTGTATCCAAATGCGGACTTGTCAAGAGATGAGATTTTTATTGATAATGTCATCCAAGGCTTTTTGTATATTCCATATTTTTTTTGAATATCATTTCTTAATGTGACGATCTCTTGGCTAGATTTCCAGTATTCCATCATTTTCTTCTAGTTATTCTTTGGAGTGCTTCTTTGAATTATTTTATTTCTTCCTATTTTAGACCTTCGATTTAGATCATTTGGTATATAACTTTCTTGGAGTATCTTCTTTTTCTTGTCTGGTTAAAACTGTAGTTTCTTGTTTTCTTCTTTTCTCTGCTGATCTAGATTATGGCGCATCAATTCTTCTGTTGATCAACCCATCTTAGTTTCTTCTTCCGACTTCTTCCATATTCTTCCATGCGATCTTTATTATGTTCTCCTTTAGAGTCTTCTTTATCGGAGTCTTCTAGTGCCATGAATAGAACTCTTCTGTCTCACTATCGGCTTCGTCTTCATCGGTAGTGGGATATATTTCTTTGGTGCATAAAGTTTTCTTGAAGGAATTTCTTTGTAATTCTTTTCCTTTATATGTGTATTTTCCTTATGAGTAACCTTGTCATTTCTTTTTTTCTTATGGGGACATTTGTTATCAAAATAGTAAATACCATCACAATTAATGCAAATTAAAGGAATCTTACCTCTATACCAACAGTAGGTTCCTTATTCGATTATTTTGATGAAGTTGGCCCTTCTTCATCATCTTCTAAGACATCATTGTTGTTTCTATGTTCTTCTTGTTTCTTCCTTTTCCTTTAGTAGTTTAGGATGCTTGAGAGGTTGCTTATTTTACATATGTATTTTCTTGTCAATTCTCATTTCATATCTTTGTGAAGATTCCTGGAGTTCATCCATTGTATTGAGTTTATATTCGATTTTTCTTCTAGTGTTGATTTCTTAGGAGTCAAATCTCATAGGAAGAGATCTTAATTCCTTTTGAACAATTACAGATTATTCAATTTCTTATCCCAATCCTATGATTGCATTCCATTATTTCATTATTTCTAGTAAAAGAATAGGATGCAATATTCTCATCTTCCTTCATCTTTGGATTATTTGGTGACCTCTGTAAAGTTTGAATCTTTGTTGCTTTGACATTTGAACCTCCTTCATAAATATATCTAAGCTTGTCCCAAATCTCTTAAGCGGATTTACAATATGCAACATTGGTGAATATAGTTCCTCAGTCCATTCAAAGGAATGCATTTGTGGCTGGAATTATTTTGGTAGGAGTTTCATTGCTTTGTCGTTTGTTGGTGGAACCTATTGGTGTGTAATGCATCTACAATTGATTGCCAATTCAAATCCACATACTGCAATATAACTTCACTTTTCATCCTTATGCTCCAAAAGCATGCTTATGTCCATAAAACTGTGGTATCCATTTTTATACAACTTGTTTCTCTCCACAGTCTACATTTCAATGGTTAGGCGGTTATGAAGGAACTGCTCATTCTACCAATTGTTGGATTCTTGGGAGAGGCGTTGAATCAATAATAGAGGCAATTATAATCCTGCACCTTGATAATCCAAGTGTTATAGCTATCAATGTATAGTATCATCTAATAATGAGAATGAACAATCATACACATACGGTACACCTAGTGTTTTCATTACAACCCAAAGCTGGAGAAAACCAGGGAATGTTTTTCTTATATCATGAAGAATTACATTCATTGAAAGCACCAACTTCCTTTATCGGCTGCTGGAAGGAGGATCGAACCCCTATTTCTCGAGGGATGCAACTAAGGGCAAGCTCCAGCTCCCCAATTCTCTACGGCTACCTACAACCGAAGGCTACCAACCCCCTTTGTTCTCAGGATCTGGCGAGGAAGGTGGCTACAACCACCTATCGCTTGCCAGATCAATTTGCCACAGAAGTAGAAGTAGAATGATGGACCATCACACTATCAACTGTGAGATATATAGATTTGTAAACTTGTACCATGCATCAATCATGCATTAACATGTACCTCAGCTGTAATCAACTTGTACTATAAACAGGTGCATCAACCATGCATATTTTGTACCAAAAACATGTAATCAACCTGTACCATAGAAGAATTAAGTCAACCATGTACCAAGTATACCAATCATGTGTCAGCTACTCAAATGATATGTTCCAGCATCATCAACTATACACCTCGTTTATGTGCCAACTCATCAACTACTTGCCCTCAACCATGTCCCCAGCATGTACCTCAACCAAAATCCCTCACATCAATTTCTTTAAATCAAAATATTATTTGTAACTCACCTTAATAGACCTAGTGTATATGATCATACACCCATAAACCTTCATGAAATTTTAACAACCAAAGGGCTAGCATTTTCATAAAGAGCTTTTCTTTGGTCGCGCGACTAGTTTTGGTTTAGTGAACAACCCTAACTTGAATAATCATAACTATAGCCTATATTGAATAAAGATCTGAAGGTATACACAATTTTTCTTTAGTGTGTTTATGCAGAATTATAAATTGTCACTACTTGGAACCTCGCAAAGGAGTTATGAAAAAATGGCATACCTTGTTGAATTATGAAACTTTATTCTAGAGGAGTGACCTTGTAGAGTGTGTCCCGTATGGAATATTTGGTGAATGGATATGAAAATGTACATGAGATACCTAAATGTTGTAATATAACCAAATCATTTGGTCTTATGTAATTTGGATCTATTAAGAAAAATTTATGACGTTTTTACACGAAAAACCTCTTGCAGACTAGTTTTGACACTAGCCAAACCTATTTTCCGCAGTGTAACTCCCAAAATGTCAATGACCGAGATGAATTTTTACCTGAGATACTTGGATTATGTTTCATCAATGAGATATCAATTTCCACGGTCAGATAATTCTAGAAAAAATTATTAGAAATGGAGATGACTATAAAATGTATACATATAAATCATCATCAAAGAATTTATCCTCCCTTGAATTCCGGCCTTCTTTTCTTCACCTTCCCTATAGAATTCCGGCAGATATCCTTGGATTTATCAAACTACATATATATGTCAATATTCTCAAGTGTGTTCCTAAAATGAGAGAGAGCCTCGCCTCTTATTTATACTCTCAAATTAACTTCCTTAAAAGTATCTTCTAGGTCCATTGCTTACACTTTTCCTTATTTTAAAGGTTCAACCCTTCTAATTTCTCCATTAAAATTTATTGTAGAATATTTGTTTTGTATTCACTTTGAATTATAGTACTCATCCTTCACTTTATTATTTGCAACCTAGATCCTTGACCATGACTGCTTTGACCTTTTGGGGCTTCAGATGACATGTGAGGGTCCTCCAACCTCATAACGCCATAACTCTCAAAACGTGATGAGTTATGTGACATTCCATACCTAGAGAATGGGAACTGATGTATAATATCCATATAGGATAATTGTGCCTAAATATAATAAAATGCATACCATTATCCATCAGAGCGAACTTGTGTCCATTTACCCAAACCTGGGTTCTCCAACTTCTCATGGCCGCAACTCTCTAACCGTGAGTTATGATGTTCACATACCAATGGAAATGGAAAGACAAGAAATATCCATCTGGATATTTTCACTAATATAAAGTCACTAACCTTCATCTCATTACCATTAAATTTATTATTGAAATAATTTGTTTTGTATTCACTTTGAATTATAGTACACTCATCACTTCACTTTATTATTTACCTTCTAAAATCTCTTAAACCACTTTGACTGCTTTGACCTTTTGGGGCTTCTAGATGACATATGAGGGTCCTCCAACCTCGTAAGGCCATAACTCTCAAACCGTGAGGAGTTATGTGACGTTCCACATACCACTAGAAATAGAACGACATGTAATATCCATATAGGATATTATTGCCTACAAATATATCAAAATGCATACCATTATCCATCAAACGAACTTGTGTCCATTACCCAAACCTGGGTTCTCCAACTTCTCATGGCCATAACTCTCTAACCGTGAGGATTTATGTGATGTTCCACATACCACTGGAAATGGAAAGACAAGAAATATCCATCTAGGATATTTTCACTAACAAATTCACTAACCTTCATCTCATTATTCCACAAATAAGCATGGGTTATCTAACCATACTTCTAGGATAACTCAATCTGCAAAGTGTCTTCCCGTGAGGGCTTTCACCATAAGGGGACCACTTTGGAGTTCATCAATTTGTACTTATTATAAACCATGAAAAGGAAATAATGAGTCATCTTTACATCAAACAAACTTGGGTCCATTACCCAAACCTTTGTGCTATCAATATTTCTTCAAGGGTTGACATCAATGACAACCAACCTTAATCAACACTTCCCTTACAATGATGTTGTGAAATGGTGTTTTATCCATTTGCAAAAGGACACACGGTTGATAGTAAATGTTTCAGGTGTTTTGATTTCATCTCTCAACGAAAGACATCAAGGTTCAATATAAAATCCCAGAACCCATTGTTACACTAAATGAAATTTTCCTGGACAAATTTGGGTCGATCACAATGACTTCAAAACTCTAATGGAAGATTGATTCATTCATGACTAATGGCCATTAAATAAAGCAGAGAGACATGTCCCGTCACAGTATCTGAAAGACCCATACAGGATGTTAAATGCAATGATTTGTAGACTCTATGGTGAGGAGACAAGCACCCACTTCAGGATGGAATAGATCTTGATGGCCTACATAGTGGCCAAAAATGGAAAATTGTTCAATTTGGTCAGTATCCTATCATTCAACATTGAAAATCAAGTTTGGGAACCTAAAGGTATGAAAATTCATGGTTTTTACATCTCAACATACCTTATAGATGCAATCTTCATAGCTAACATATTTTCATCATTCAATTGGGCATGGAGCCCAGATCAGATACAAATACATGTTTATTGTTCTTAGTTGTGGGAAGTGAATTGTAAAGAACATTTTTATGACCTGTGTGATTATTTCCTCGCTCACCAATAAAAGGCCATCTTTGGTGTTCACCCACATTGAATTTCCCCATGAGATATCAAATCCTTGAGAGGAATAAGGGACTGGTACATGAAAACATATTATACCTTCATAAGGGTATTTGGGGCCATAGGTACACCACATTTGTTACCCAAATATGTCCCTAATAAATTTTTCGTAAGAGAGATTGCATACCAGACAGTAGAAAAAGGAGCCACTTCCTACTTGTTAAAGAAGAACAAAACAAATACTAGCCCATTTTCCCTCTTCACATTGGCCAATACTCTCTACTGAATAAGAAACAAGCTGAAAAGGAGGTCGAAACCCTTAATGAATTATGTATATATGTTACAAACTAGAAATGGAATGACCCTCAAAATATGGTGTATGACCATATGAGGGATGTAAATATAGCACCACAGGTAATGCATGAAGTCAATTTTGGAGAAGATATCTTCAGGGGAGCCTTATATTTCGAAGAGGTAATAGAGAGACTCATCACTGAAACAACCCAAGAAAATATTCAGAAAGAGGAAGAATAAGATAGGATATTGAGGATAGAATAGTTCAAAACCTTGCTCCAGAAAGACAAAGAAATAATGGAGGCTCGAGAACATGAAAAGAAATAGAAAGAGGAATAAATAGCAAGGAAATATGAAGAAGTCGAAAAGATATATCAACAGAGAAAGAATTTCAAGCATAAGAAGGAATAAACTGAGTTAGAAGGGAACAAAGAAGAAGATCCATCCTCTAAAGGAAATAATGGAGAAAATTCAGCTGACACAGAGTTTAAGAAGAGAGAAACAACAAGTACAACACAAGTAGATGAAGAAAGGAAAAATAAAGAATATGAAGACAAGAGAAATGTTGTCAAATCCTCGGAGAATGGTTTTGAGCAAGATAGTTCAGTTGTGACAATAGATCCCGCCACAAGCATACTCAATGTTCCATTGGAGGAGTTCACTCCCCTGGTGACCATCCCACAAAATCTTTCATCACATCTATAGGTCTTGGGATTGAAGGTGTAGTTGTTGTTGTAGGTGACTATTATTATAGCCACAAAACTAAGGCCATTGAAAAAAGTACTACCAATAGGAAGAGATAAGGAKTTGATACAAKTCATGGAACAACTTAACGRGCTATCAAGTGGAAACCAGGGTCAGATCCCAATGACAACGCACTACAAGCATCCTCAACACTMTGTTCCTTTGYTGGTGCAAATGTTATGTCGKTTTATGAAGTAACAACAACCCTAGATACAAAAAAAACAATAATAGTGGAACTAGAAGCTTCCATTGATACAATTAAGGAGGATGTGTCCAGTGAATTCATGAAAGAAGCCACGAAAACAAAACAATCACATAGAGAAGAACTAGTGAGACAATTGAAGCTTCAAGAAAGGGACTTAACAATAGAATTTGAGAAAAATATAAACCTAAACCAAAAGATGCACTTGGAAGAAACATAAAAACCCAAAGCCACGCATGATAAAGAAGTTGCAAGGCTCAATGGGGAACAATTAGAAATCAATGCATATAATGAAAACATATAAGAACAAGTCTGAAAATTGCAGCAAGACAATCATCTACTAGAGAAGACTATAGAAGAAAGCAAGAAAAAAATAGTGGCCCTAGAAGTAATCAGAGAAGAAACCATCAAGGCAAACACTGAGAGATATGAAAAAAAAAATATTTCTCTTACTACATAGCCTTCAAAAGAACTGGTCAGACCATGTGAAAGTAGTTCAACAAATAAATTCCATGAAAGGAAATTATCAAAAAGTTCAAAGCACATATGACCATATTGTCCAATATCAGGATGTTTGTGATAATCCTCTCAGTAGCTTGCCATGTTTACAGATAAGAAGAAGTTTAAAGATCAAATTTTACTCGACACAAGGAAATCCATCCTCAATAACATGGAGAATACTTAGATGAAGGCGGATCAAGATAGCGGGAAGCTATGGAGAGAAGCCGAAGAACTACTAGAACAATTCAGGATGTAAAATAGATCAGACTTGGGAAAAGTAGGGTCGTCTCACACCATGATAGAGGATGTCGAGACCAAAAGTAATATGAGCATGAAGGCTATTGAATCCACAAAATAAATTGATCAATAAATACTTGATAAGAGAATAGTGGATTTGAATCAGTTAATCCTGTTAGTTGAAAATTTCATACAGAAGACAGAGGAAGTGTTGAAGACAAAATTCATAAGTCTAATTTGTGGCGGGGAGTTGGAACTGGAAAATATTCAGTTAAAAAGAATAGATTCCTTCCTCGAGGACTTCACTCTATGGAAAATATTCATCGACAAAGTGCAACCACCAAAATCCACTTGATCATTGTAATTGAAAATTGCATTATACTCATTTTGTAATCATTGTAATATACTGATTGAGAATGAGAACTGAAGCGTCGTAATTGTTCTTTAATCATTTGAAAATTACAGAATTTAAACCGTATCTCTTCAAATTCTATAAAAAAATATGAATGTAACTGAAGGAGGACTTTTGCGCTTTGTATTGCAAGTTTTACTATTACTCCTTATGATAAAGAGAAAGAGGCGTTTCTGGAGTTGTGATTGTGGTGAATGTATTTTTGACTATTCTTAATGCATTTGTTTAATTTGAGCACTTCATGTTCATGTGTATGAATTGTTTTCTGCATGTTCATGTATGCTCAGGTTTTCATAGTTTCATTTATTGAATGTTGTTATAATAATTTTGGATACAATGACAACTAATTCCTATTGTATTCTTAACAATATTATTGTGCTTACATACCATTTGAATTTATGAACTATTTCTAATTCAGAAGGTGATTATTCGTAATTGTATTCAATCTCCTTTAGAAATCTCCTGATTGGGATAGGATTAGTGTATTTAAGAAGTGCATATTAGAATAGCTATAGATAACATCACTTAGTTTATTTTTTAGATTTTAGTTCACTTGAGAACCTATGGTTCTTAGATTCATATTTAGATAGTATATTTGGTTTGGAAATCAGACCAATATACTGGTCAAAAATGTCATCCCAAATGAGAGTGAGTCTAATTGGGACTTGTCATCGAGCATTCTCCCTTACCTTATTGAAGGATCCTTTTGGACCCGTCAACAAAGTGATACTATAGTTGTGTTTAAAATAAATCTTGAATAGCAATCCTAGACACTAGTTTATATTGAAAGTGCATAATATTTTTTAATCTTTTTTTCTTTCTTCATTTTTTTTCCCATATGGATCACATCACTAAATTCATAGCCCATATTATATTTTTCCATTAATTTGAGTATACAGAAGGAAAAAAACAAAAATTCTTACAATGGAAAGTTCCACGGGGTTACCATGCATACTCCGTTTCCCCCTATTTTATAGGAACTTTAGGGTCCATTAACTACTTATAAAAATATTTATGTTACAAATATTACTACAACAACGTGTATTTTTAATTTATCAAATGTTCAAAGGGAATATAACTCAATGGTTCTAGAATTGTTTTCAATATGATTAATTACTACAATTGCAACTCTCACCATTTCCATTGTTCAAATCCTCCTGGAATTGTAATTCAAGTTTGGAAGGACATGTTATCACACTATGATCCAGATTTTTTCAGAACGAAATGAAAGCCGAGATATTACAATGAAATACACACAAAAATTGCTAGAAACAGAGAAATACAACAATACATGATTTCTATTAATGAAAGAAATGTACAAAGACTGTAAAAATATAGAGTGCAAGACTCGCTAGAATGGTGGCAGTTTTATCTATGAGAAGAGATGTGACGGCTACACTCATTTGCAAGAAGATGATTACAATGAGGCTCTAAAGGCCTTTTTATGATAAACATGAAATCCAAAACCCTAGAAATCCAAAAACCTAACCCTAGGAAATGAAGCGCCAAAAGTCATGTGGGCCCCGTTGGGGTAAGTTAGTACATTAACTTCCTGGGGTCGTAACTTTGCATACAATCTCCATTTTATGCATGTGATAGCCTGTTGGAAAGGTGTTTTTTAGAACTACGCATTATGTCATCAAACCCTAACTTCGTTTATAGTTTGACTATGGCAAGCCAAGAAAACATTGTTTAGAGCCCTAAAATGGCCCTGGAAGTACAGAAAGATGTACTGACATGAAAACTTTCAAACTAAGACAGTTGGAACATGTGGGTGGCCACCAATATCCACCTGGATGTTCTGTAGGGCTTCACAACAACCCTATAAGTGCAGAATCCACAATTACAAAGAAATGTCCCCATTACAGAGAAACGTGATGAACTGAAAACTATCCAGATGAGCCAGTTGGACTTTGGAATAGGTAGGTGGCCACCGATATCCACCTAGATCAATCCTCCCCCCTTAGGAAGAAATGGTCTCCATTACGTTGAGTGCCTGGGGAAGAGGGGAAAGCGTTTTGTGAATATGAATCTTGGTGAACTGCATGCCTTGTTGGAGAAGTTGCACTGCTTGGCCTATGGAAGGTTGTCACAAACCTGTTGTTGGCGAGGTTGAATCTATTCCACCATCATGTTGTCTTTGTTCTTGATGGGGCATTGTGTAGGCACCATCGTAGGTGAAGAAACAATTTCTGCAATATGCTTATGTTGGATAGAAGGTGTTGAGGCTGTAGTGGTTGTAGTGGCCTTCTGTGCATCCTTTGAACAGACTGTGAAATGATGAATTTTGCAGTATGAGATATTACCTTGTGGCACTGTTTTGGTGGAAAAGTAGTCAGAACTATCTCTGGTATCCTGTAGAGATGACCCCCCAGAGTAATAATGAACTACAGGTTCGAGAATCATAAACAACATGACATTTCCACATATATGGTTGGCCCAATACAACATCATAGACATCGAGAGGAGCAACATCACACAATACCTCATCCTTGAAGGGTTGGATTCCATAGGATAGGTGGAACTGTTGACTGACATGGAGATCGCGTCCCTGGTGAAGCCACCTGATGTTGTATGGTTGTCGGTGTGGTGTTGTCGAAAATCCCAACTGTTTGACGACCTCAGTTGAGATGAGGTTCTTCTGGTTTCCACTATAAACAATGAAATGCAATGGGGTCCCCTTCACCCACATCTGTAAATGGAAGAGGAGATCCCCCTCTTCATGATCTACTGGTTCTTTTGGTTGAATTGTTGTGGTCGCAACAGTAGCAGTGAGGTCTGCGTTGATGATATGTATTTTTTCAATATCTTTTGGATTAGATTATGAATCAGGGTTCAAATCCTTTTCTTTGACCTCAGCCACCAATGACTGTTTCGAGCGACACTCATCGGTGTTATGCCAGGGGATTTTGTGGAAGTCTCACCACTTCCCAGTGTCATTCTTCATCTTTCCTTTACCCTTCTTTTCCTGTGTCTTGGACTAGTTTTTGGGAGGCTATTGGTTAGGGTCATCTTTACCATGCTTTGATTGTTGCAGATTTGCAAACCCAAACTCCCATTTGTTCTGGTGCCTAAATGTCTGCTCAATTTTGACATCATATCGATAGGAAACTCCCAATTATGATATGTTTAGGAAATCCATTTCGGTTTGGATGTACCTATGCAGAGTGCCACAGTATTTCACAACCAAATGTCGCTCGGAGTCTTTCATACCTAGCTTGGTGTGCAAGGTATGGAAAGTATTTGTGAACTCTGTCACTGTTTGGCTCTTTTATTTCCGTAGTGTGGTCCATCCCATGTACTGGTCTTCATAGTTATCAACATGGAAGTATCGTTCCTTGACCGCTTCCACAAAAAAATCCCAAGTGGGCTCGACCCCATATATTCCATATTCCTCTGTGGAACTTTTCTCCTAGTAAGTTTCCCACCAATGTTTAACATGGGGGAGAGCCTTGAGGAGTGCAAAGGTGATATTTTCCCTGTCGAAAAAATTGTGAGCAGAGAAATAACCTTCTAGCAAATTCAACCATTTTTCTAAGGCATCTGCATCTATCTGACCTTCAAATATGGCAATATCAAAATTAACTTGTATTTTGAAGGGAGAGGTTCCTCCAAAGTGGTCACTTGATGAAGATGTGCTTGTTTCTATCAAAATATGTTGAAGGATGTGGGAAAAATTCTCCATCATTTCGTCCCTCTGTCGTGCGAGAGCTTGGTCAAGCAACAGGTTAATAGAATCTTATTCTCTATCATTTTTATTTTCTTCCACCATAGAGGGTTTCTTGGGCATGCAAGAGCGATTTTCCTCAAAGACAAGCTCAATACTCAACTTTCTATACTCGGACCTCATCGGGGACATGCACTGAAAAATGATCAAGAGAAGCATGCTTTGATACCACTGATCTGGATTATTTTCGGAATGAAATGAAACCCAAGATATTATAATGAAATACACATAAAAAATTCCATAAACAGGGAAATACAACAATACATGATTTCTATTAATGAAATAAATGTACAGAGATTGTAAAAATACAAAGTGCAAGACTTGCTAGAATGGTGACAGCTTTATCTCTAAGAAGAGATGAGGGTAAAATCATGAAGATGGGTTCCTATTTTGCTTGTTTTATGAGAAAAAAAAAACTATATTTTCACAAGTTCTTCAAATTTTGGTATACAAAAGTATTTTTTTTATTTAGAGTTTCACTTTACAGTAAAAACAAAACTTGTGAATAATTTTGTTAGCTTTCTACTCACTATTTTTCAAATTGTTTTTATTGAGATTCGATATGTCAATTTGGCAATTGTTTCACAGTATGTTCCTTAAAAATGAAAGGAATGATAATGAGTTATGTTTCCCCCCAACAATGTATCTATTATTAAACTTTTGTTTTTGAGAAACAAAATATACTACAACAATCTAGAGAGACTATATTTTCTTATGACTATAATTTTGAATCTAACGGATGAATATTATAATTTCTAGAATTTGTTGAAGTTGACCAAGTTGAAAAAGTTTCATATTTTAAACACATGTTTTCCCCCACCTTGTATCTATCTTAATTTTTACTTAAAAGTAAAATCTAAAAATACCCTTTTGAAGAGAATAGTTGAAGGATTCTAAATATAAATTTTTCTAAATTTCCCACTGTGTATTTTTAGAGATATGGATATTTCATTTCACTAAATCATAATGTCACCTGAAAATATTATGTAGTGATTATTTTATAAAATTAAATAAAATTAGATAAAAATAATGAATATGAAAACAAATTATATCCATAGAAAGTAGATTCAATTTTGTAAATGATGGTATCAATTTCCAAACTAATTTTTGAGTATTTGCAGGAGTCTGGAACCTCCAAAGTTCAAGTAAGTTGGAGGGAATTCTCAGATTTCTGCAAACAGTCTCATTCGCAGTTTCTCAGCCGAAATAATCTTTCGGCCGAAAAGTAATTTTTTCGGTCGAAAAATATTTTTCTAACGGAAACCGTAAAAAATAGATGGATTCCTTGTTTTTTGGTCGAACATTATTGTTTCAGCCGAAAGGTGGGTGAGAGAATTCCATCGGTCTGAAAAAAATGAAGGGACATGTTGTTTCATTTAAATTGGCGCCAAATCTTATAAATACGCTTTCGGCTGAACCAATTTAACAAAATTCACTCACTCATTTCATGGTTTTGCATATGTGGAGTCCCTAAGCAAAAGTTTGAATCATCTTTTTTCATTGTTTTGAACAAGGTTGTTGATGTTTTGATGCAAAAAAAAAAATTATAGATTGAAAACTTTATTGAACATTTTTTCAAGGTGAAGGCTTTGTTGAACATAAAATTCTAGATATTATTTTTTAATAATTTTTGTGATAAAGAAGTTTTTCTGAGACTATTATGAAATGTTGATTTTTTTTTAAACTTTTACAGATAACTATACTCATGGGAAACAAAATTTTGTGCAAGAGAAAATTTAATCGCACTCAAGACGAAACTCACCATAACGAACAAAGGAAAGAGCATTATTGGATAAATAAATGAGAATGTGAAAATACTAAAGAAAGAAATGATGATTATGTAAATAGATATTTTCAACAAGAAGAAGTCCAACCAGGTATGCATGTATGTATTGTCTATATTAAAAGTATACAATTCATTTATTTAAATTATTGTTTAAAATATAATTGATTGTAATTCAGATTTGATGTTTTTCAAAAAACATAAATAGATTTGCCTCATAACGTCGATGGAGTCGTTGAAACTGAAATTGAAGCAGAAGTTGAATCACCTATAGGTATGTACATAAATATAGATAATATAAGATGAACACTTGTATATAGTTTCTAGTGAATTTATGTTTGTTTTTTTTTAATATAAAATTTAAATTGAAATATGCCAAAGAATATATCAGCATTGATGATGAAATATTAGAAAATGTTGATACTGACAAATTTGCGAAGAAAGAATTTAATCATTATATAAGATATCGTGTTACGAATATGTATAATATTTTTTTCAAAGATGAATCAATAACAGTACAAGCTGAACTTTTACTCTGTCTAATAAAGTCAAGAAAGTTAAAAGAAGATACATCATTATTGGGTATTCAAAAGTCAACAAAAGATACAAAGGTGAAACAAAATGTCATTCACAATATAACTAGTGTATTAAAAGATTTTGGAAAATCTCGAAAAAAATATGTCAGTGTTGCACGTAGAGTGATACAAACAACAATTGTTTCATCTAGAAATATAAAAGATCGTTTGACACAACACATGGCAAAAGCGATGGGAACCTCAAGAAAAATATTGTAAAAACATAGAAAATTTTGATTGCAAATAGATGCAAATGATGAACTTGCTTGTTGGACAGTTATTTCTAGAGAACCCTACAAAGATAGACTTGCAAAAAATGTTAAAGAATCGGCCTGTAATTGTTTGTTGACAGAATCTCGTGTTTCACCACATACAAGGGATGTGTTGCGATGAAGAATAACATGAAAACAATATGAAGAACATCCAAAACATATATTTACAATGACACAAATATAATTGTTCAATAAGTTCACAGAAGAGCACAAAGAAGTTAAAATTTCCATCAATACATTTGTGCAACAAAGACCATGGTTTGTTAGACCCATCATTGTTCATGACACTTCTTGTTGTCGTTATCATGTGGAATTTGAGTTATATGATGACACTTTTCTTGATTTTGGTAAAA
>SNQJ01S0148833.1:22435-45944 GCA_010110895.2 Picea sitchensis
TGGTCTCTCTATAGATGTTAGGATTGGTCCTTCTAGTAGCCATAGCCATATTTTTACTTTCAACATTTCTTGCCACCTTAAATGCATTCTCCAATGATTTGGGTTCCCAAAGGAGAACCTCATGTTGAATTTTATCCTTTAAATTTCCTATGAATACATCAATCAAGTGCTCATCTGGAAAAACGGTTACCTTTATATTCAATCTTTGGAAGTTCTCAATGTGCTCGGTAATTGAACCCTTTTGCTTGAGATTTATCAATTGGCTAAAGAAGGTATTGTGCCTTGTATCCTAATAGTGTGCTATCATTTCTTCTGTGAAAATGGTCCCAATGATGAGTGATTTGCGAGAACAAAGCCATCGATACCATACAAATTGATTAGGTTCTAAATATAAAGAAGCAATGTGTACCTTTTGTGTATGTGGCACATTATGGATATCAAAGAATTGCTCCATCTGAAGTATCCATGTGATTGGGTCCTTGCCATCAAACTTCCTCATATCAATCTTAGGAACGTGGTTGGTCTTCAATCCAAAGTTGGAGTTTCTTCATTCTTGATTCACCTTCCTTGTGTCCTCATCATGAATTTCATGGGATGCATTTTCACTTTTGGAGTTTTCCATTCTTGATTCACCTTCCTTGTGTCCCTACTGCGTGAATTTAAGTGGGATGCATTTTCACTGTGTGTCTTCTCTATTACTAAATTTTCAATACTTCCATGATCTCCCTTTTAAACCCTCCATCATCTCTCAGAGTTCATATTTTGTTAATACTATCTTATTTTGTAAATCATTTATGTCCATAATGATTATTCACCTTCATCAAGAGTCCAAGTAGGATTTTCTAGAGGCTTATTTGGTGTAGACATTCCTTTGGGTGGGTATGTTGGCCAAGTATCACTTTTGAACCTTGATTTGAGGTGATTCTGCTAGACACTATTTCTTTTGTTGTGTCTCCCAAGTTTCGGTCCTTCTAAGTATGAAATTTTATTTTATATAGTTCTTTGATATTTCTTCTCTGCAATTCCATGGGTCTGAT
This sequence comes from Picea sitchensis, assembly GCA_010110895.2. Classification (NCBI taxonomy): domain Eukaryota; kingdom Viridiplantae; phylum Streptophyta; class Pinopsida; order Pinales; family Pinaceae; genus Picea; species Picea sitchensis. Next base: position 23,473 of record SNQJ01S0148833.1, read on the forward strand.
CAAAATTGATGTGCCAAGTAGAATTTACTTGCAAGAATCCCCACAACTTGTTGATTTTCGACCTTCCAAGAGATCTCACTTGCATAGCATGCCTCACAATAAAATAAATGATATAAAATTATGAAGCTCACACCCAAAAATACTATAGAAGTCCACGATCCAATGAAACCAGACCCACACAATTTGGATACTATAGGAAGAAGTGATTGTTTTACCAAACACCTTATTGAGACTAGCCATTAGACTAATGATAATCTCTATATTACACCATGTGTATCTACAAATTTATGATATGACCTTGTTAAAAATTTTACCACATATACCTACTAATTTATGTAAATATCCTATAGATTTTAGGGTTCTTAAACATTATGTGAAATTTTTTTAAGTATAAATTCCATTAGCTGACTCTGGCCAGGATGATTCCAAACCCTATCTCTAGATAGGCTATATCTTCGAAATTATAAGACCTTAGGAGATAAATTTTGAACACAAAACGTACCTTGACTCGTCTACTAAATATCATCCAAGCTTGTATTCCTTCTAAACATTGTAGAAAAAAATTATAGAAAAATTCCAAGGTGTCTCTGACAGTAGCTAAAACCCCAAGACCTTAAGCTTGATACACTATAAGTGTTAAGAACCAAATATCAATATAGCATAGAAAACCTCAAAAAATGTATTCAACACCTTGAATAAGAGAGATAATTTCATATAATAAGCCTCTTTTGATGAGGCAAACTTCCTTTACCCTAATTCTAAATGTTCAAGTACAAGATAATTCAAAAATTAAATGTCTACTTCATATATAGGGAGACTAGGAGGTATAATTACAACCAATGGCCTAAAAGTCACATAAATAAAGCAACATTACTAATATAATATGCCCCACTAGGGGTAATGAGCCAATATTAGGGCTAACATGCTCTAGGAGCCCAAGGACCATACAAGGCCTTCTTTAATTTACACACCACATAATTTGTGTTCTCTCGACAACCTGAAATCCTTATAGTTGTTCAATGTAGACTTCTTTCTAAAGTTCCCCATTCAAAATTTGATTTTACGTCCAACTGATACAATTTAATATTTTTGGAGCATGCATAAGCTAAAAGCAAACAAATTGCTTCTATTCTAGAAATTGGGGAAAAAGTCTCTTCAAAGTCGCATCTCTTCAATTGCGTATTATCCTTTTTACATACCAATCTAGATTTTTTTTTTTTTTTTTTTTTTTTTTTATTTTATTTTTTTCTTGAAAACCCATTTTGTGTCGGACACATTCTTATTCTTTGGTCTTGGGAACAAATCGCTATTTTTCTTTTTATTTGATCCACCTCATCCATGGCCTTATTCCAAAATTCATCCTTCCTCGCCTCTTGTTCAAAATGTACTTTGGTTCAATTGTAGATAAGTGTGCTAGGTGTGTTTATTCTAGTGAACTTGATTCTTATTTTAGTCTCAACTCATGTATCTTTTTTTCCAATAATCTGATCCGAAGAATGATTCTTCTCTCAGACCATCTTCTAGGTGTCTTTGGGACACTTGTTGAACTTTCTCTTATGTTTCTTTTGATCTCTTTCATCTCTCCTCTTCTACTTTTCATCTTCTGCTTCAATTTTGAAAGGTTGTTCCATTGATTCATTTTCTTCTTCCTTGATTCTAGTCTATGTTTCATCAATTGTTACGTTTTTTTTTTTTTTTTTTGTATTTTTGTATTTTGTGTAATTATTGTAACATTTTTTATTCTTTCCTTGTACTTTGAGTAACCAACAGTACTCCTTTTTCCACACCTATCAAACTCTTTCCCATTCTCTCTCAGTCATCATCTCTCTTTGATGTGGTATTTTCTTCCAAACTATGAAGTGCTTCAAATTTGTTGGCAATTCTTTTCCATAGTTCGTAGGAGTTTTATATTAGTGTTGTTTCTAAGCATTACTCTATTTTGAATGTGAATCAATGTATGCACTACATGTGTCCAAAAATATATACCAATTTGGAATCCATTAGAATCATTCGAGCCATTTCATGTACCTCCTGCCTTGTTCTTTCTTCTAAATAACCTTAGGTGTCCTAGCAACTAAGAATTTCATTTTATTCCATGATCTATGTGAGTCCATAAATTTTGAAGTGAAATTCCTCAGGTTATCGCATGTCAAGTATTTGATTTTTAATCCATTTCATTTTCAACCATTTCCTTTGTAGATCTTAGTTTTCAAAAGCTTCTGATTTATTCTAAAGAAAGAAACCTACCATTCTTGCTAATCATCAACTAATAACATAAAGTATTTCTCACCTTTTAAACCCTTTTTTGTAGTTTGTCCAATTAGATCAATGTGCACAATTTCCAGTGGTCTTGTCGTTGAATATTCCTTTGATTTGAACCTGGTCTTTGTTTTCTTTCCTTGTTGACAATGCTTTCATAAAGTGTTGGTTGGTTTCGTGATCTGGGGCATTTCTCTGACTGCTTCTCTTTTGTTGACTTTGATAAGGTTATCAAAATGTATGTGACCCATTATTCTGTGCCATAGACAACTTTCATCTTCCTTTCCTAGTCAACACTTTTCATTTCCAATTTCACTTAACACATATATGTTGCTTGAAGTTCTTGCAGCTGTAGCAATCAATTTTCATGAACCTTCTTTTCTTATCTCGCACTTTTGTGAATCGAAAGTAACTTTATGACATTGGTCACACATTTGACTCACACTTAGAAGATTATGTTTCATATCTTCTACTAGTAGAGAATTTTATGCCTTTGTATTCTTGTTCCCAATTCTGACTGTGCATTTTCCAATGATTTTAGTTGAATCATCATTTCCGAAGGAGACTGGTCCATTTCTTTCCTTTATTAATGTAAGAAACCTGTCTCTATCAACTTTCATTTGTTTTGAACAACCATTGTCAACATACCAACCATGTTTCTTTTGCTTATCTTGTAGAGCGAGTGTGAATTCTTCATTGCTATACGGATTATGCTTTCTTATCCATGTTCTTTTCTGAGGTTCATGTCTATGACTGTTGGTTGCGGTTCTCTAGGAGGGACTGTCATTCTGCAATATTTGTCCATGTGTCCAAAGTTGTTACATTTGTAACATTCCACTTCCGTGCTCAAAGATTCAAACTTTTTGTAACTTCTTCTCTATGTTTCACTAGGCCTTCTTGGATAACCCTTTTGTGTATGACTTTCAAAGTTGTTTATGTTCCTGTTGTTAGTTCTGCAATTCACAGCTTTATGTCCAAAATTATTACATGCATAAATTAAACCAAAAAATATAGCTTGATACCTGGGAGTTGAATATCTTCTGAAAGGAGGTGCTCTTATGAATCCTTCTTCTTCTTGAGGCCTATCTGTCTGTTGTTGATTCTGAAATCTGAATCTTCTCGGTGGAGGAGTGTCCCTGTAATCTTCCTTGTATATCTCCCTATCCCCTTTGATTGTTTCTGCATAACTTTTTGGATATGTTTATTTCTATGTTGTTTTGGAGCTTGATCCCTTTTCTATCTGATTGTATCCAAGTCTGGACTTGTCAAGATGAGATTTTTGACTGCTGATAATGTCATCCAAAACTTTTGTGCTATTCCACATATTTTTTTTTTGAATATCATTTCTTAATGTGACAATCTTTGCTTCCAAATTTCCAATGTTCCTGTCATTTTCTTCTCGTTATTCTTTGAGTGCTTCTTTAATTATTTTATTTTCTTCTATTTGAACCTTAAAATTTGCGATCATTTGTTCTATTTCTTGAGTATCTTCTTTCTTGTCTAGTTCCGCTTGTAGTTTCTTGTTTTTCTTCTTTTCTCTTCTGATAAATTATATGGCACACATCAATTCTTCTCGGTAATCAACTTCTGCCTCTTCAATTTCTTCTTCGACTTCTTCATATTCTTCTTCGTCTTCTTCATATTCTCCTTTGGAGTCTTCTTTATCAGAGTCTTCTAGTGCCATGAATAGAACTCTTCCTGTCTCACTATCACTGACTTCATCTTCATCTGATGATGAGATGTCTTCTTTGGTGCATAAGATTTTCTTGAAAAATTTCTTTGTAATTCTTTTTCCTTTATATGTTTTCTTGCCTTTTGAGTAACCTTCATCATTTCCTTTTTTCTTATGAGGACATTTGTTATCAAAATGACCAATACCATCACAATTAATACAAATTAAAGGAATCTTACCTCTATACCAACCAGCAGTTCCCTTGTTCAGTATTTTGACGAAGTTGGCCACTTCTTCATCATCTTCTAAGACATCATTGTTGTTTCTATGTTCTTCTTGTTTCTTTTCCTTTTCCTTTGATATTTAGGATGCTTCGAAGGTTGCTTCTTTTACATCCAGATTTTCTTGTTCAATTCTCATTTCATATGCTGTGAAGATTCCATGCAGTTCATCCATGCTTATTGAGTTTATATATGATCTTTCTTCTAGTGTTGATTTCTTAGGGTCAAATCTCATAGGAAGAGATCTTAGTACCTTTTGAACAATTACAGATTATTCAATTTCTTCTCCCAATCCTATGATTGCATTCATTGTTTCATTGACTCGTAAGAAGTAGGATGCAATATTCTCATCTTCCTTCATCTTTAGTTGTTTGAACTGACCTCTGTAAGTTTGAATCTTTGTTGCTTTGACTTTTGAATCTCCTTCATGAATATTTCGAAGTTTGTCCCAAATCTCTTTAGCGGATTTACAATGTGCAACTTTGGTGAATATAGTTTCACTAAGTCCATTCAAAAGTGCATTTGTGGCTTTGGAATTATTTTGACCGAGTTTCATTGCTTTGTCATTTGTTGGTGGAACTATTGGTGTTGTGTATCCATCTACAATTGATTGCCAAATTTCAAATCCCTGTGCCTGTATAACTACTTTCATCCTTATGCTCCAAAAAGCATACTTATGTCCATAAAACTGTGTTATTCCATTTTTATACAAATTATTTCTCTCCATGATCTACATTTCAATGGTTAAACTGATTTATGAAGGAACCTGCTCTGATACCAATTGTTGGATTACTGAGAGGGGCAGTGAATCAATAATAGAGCAATTATAATCCTTTTTAACCAAATAATCCAAGTGTTATATCAATGTATAATTATCATCTAATAATGAGAAATGAACAATCATACACATACACAGTACACTAGTGTTTTACGTGCAACCCCAAAGCGGGGAAAAAAACAGGGAATGTTTTTTCTTATATGTCTTGAAGAATTACATTCATTGAAAGCACCAACTTCCTTTGTTTTCCAGCTGCAACTGGAAGGAGGATCGAACCCCCTAGTTTCTCAGGATACAACCTAAGGCAAGCTCCAACTCCCCAATTCTCTGGCTACAACCAGAAGGAGGCTACAACCCCCTTTGTTCTCCGGATACAACCGGAAGGTGGCTACAACCACCTATCCTTGCCCCGTCCAACTGCCCTGAAGTAGAAGTAGAATGATGGAACCACTGTCACACTATCACTGTGAGATATATCGTTGTAAACTTGAACCATGCATCAATCATGCATTAACATGTACCTCAACTGTAATCAACTTGTACTATAAACAAGTGCATCAACCATGCACCAACCTGTACCAAAAAACATGTAATCAACCTGTACCATAGAAAAGTGAATCCAACCATGTACCAAGTATGTACCAATCATGTGTCAACTACTCATCAATATGTACCAACATCATCAACTATACACCTCATTTATGTGCCAACTCATCAACTACTTGCCTCAACCATGTACCCAACATGTACCTCAACCAAAATCCCTCATCAATTTCTTCATCAAAATATTATTTGTAACTCTGTAATAGACCTAGTGTATATGATCACATACCTGCAAACCTTCCTTAATTTTAACAACAAGAGACTAGCATTTTCATAAAACTTTTCTTTAGTCTCGCATGACTAGTTTTGGATTAGTCCACAACCCTAACTTGAAATAATCATAACTATGTACCTATAATGAATAAAGATCTGAAAATTATACACAATTTTCTTTAGTGTGTTTTATGCAATTACTCTAGGTGTCACTACTTGGAACCTCTCAGAAAAGGAGTTATAGAAAAAATGGCATACCTTGTTGAATTATGGCTTATTCTAGAGAGTGACCTTGTAGAGTGTGCCCCGCATGGAATATTTGTTGAATGGATATGAAAATGTTACACAGAATACTAAATATTGTAATATAGCCAACACATTTCGTCTTATGTAATTTGGATCTATTAAGAAAAATTTATGACGTTTTTAGCCGAAACACCTCTTTTAGACTAGTTTCGACACTAGCCACAAACCCTATTTTCCACGGAGTGTAACTCCCAAAATAAAACGACCCGCGAGATGAATTTTTTACCACAGATACTTGGATATGTTTCATCAATCGAATATCAATTTCACAGTCTGAATAATTCTAGAAAAAAAATTATTGCGAAAATGGAGAGATGACCTGTAAATAACATACCTTATAAATCATCATCAAAAGAATTTATCCTCCCTTGAATTAGGCCTTCTTTACTTCACCTACTCTATGAAATTACAAACTGAATATCCAGCTTTGGTTACCTCAAACACATATATATATTCAATATTCTCAAGAGTGTGTTTCTAAAATGAGAGCCTATCTTATTTATACTCTCCAAGTAGCTTCTAAAAACATCTTCTAGAGTCACTTTGCCCACTTTTCCTTATTTTAGGGTTAAACCCACACTTCTAATTTCTCCATTAAATTTGTGAAATAATTTGTTTTTGTATTCACTTTGAATTATAGTACACTCATCACTTCTTTATTATTTTACCTTCTAAAATCTTGAAACCACTTGTGCTTTGACCTTTTGGGGCTTCTAGATGACATATAGGGTCCTCCAACCTCGTGAGGCCATAACTCTCAAACAAGGTGGGGAGTTATGTGATTCCACATACCACCTAGAAATAGAAGCGACATGTAATATCCATATAGGATATTATTGCCTACAAATATATCAAAGATACATGCCATTATCCATCCAGCGAACTTGTGTCCATTACCCCAAACACAGGTTCTCCAACCTCTCTTGGCCATAACTCTCTAACCCGTGAGGAATTATGTGAAGTTCCATACCCTTTGGAAATGGAATGATGAGAAATATCCATCTAGGATATTTTCACTAACAAATTCACTAACCTTCATCTCATTATTCCACAAATAAGCCTTAAGGTTATCTAACCATACTTCTAGGGGATAACTCAATCGCAAAGTGTCAACTTCCAGTGAGGGCTTCACCATAAGGGGGACCACTTTGGAGTTAATCCATTTAATACTTATTATAAAACCATGAAAAGAAATAAATGAGGTCATCTTTTACATCAAAACAAACTTGGGTCCATTACCCAAACCTTTGTTATATCAATATTTCTTGAGGTTGACATCAATGACAACCAACCTTAATCAACACTTCCCACTTACAATGATGTTGACTTGGCCAGAATGGGTAACATCCATTTGCAAAAGGACACAGGGTTGATAGTAAATTCTTTAGGTGTTCTGATTGCATATCTCAAGACAGAAGACATCAAGTTTTAGTATAAAATCCCAGAACCCATTGTTACACTAAATGAAATTTTCCTGGACAAATTTGGGTCGATCACAATGACTTCAAAACTCTAATGGAAGATTGATTCATTCATGACTAATGGCCATTAAATAAAGCAGAGAGACATGTCCCGTCACAGTATCTGAAAGACCCATACAGGATGTTAAATGCAATTATTTGCAAACTCTGTGGTGAGGAGACAAGCACCCACTTCAGGATGGAATAGATCTTGATGGCCTACATAGTGGCCAAAAATGGAAAATTGTTCAATTTGGTCAGTATCCTATCATTCAACATTGAAATCAAGTTTGGGAACCTAAAAGGTATGAGAAAATTCATGGTTTTACATCTCAACATACCCATATAGATTACAGTGATCTTCACCAGCTAGCTGCTCTTTTCATCATTCAATTGGGCATAGGGCAGGATCAGTCTAAAATACATGTTTATTATTCTTAGTTGTGTGGGAAGTGGATTAACAAGAACATTTTTATGACTGTGTGATTATTTCCTAAGCTCGCAATAAAAGGACCATCTTTGGTGTTCTACATTGAATTTCCATGAGATATATCAAATCCTTGAGAGGAATAAGGGACTATTACATGAAAACATATTATACCTTCATAAAGGTATTTGGGAGATATGGAGGTACACCACATTTATTGCCAAATTATGTCCCTAATAGGTGCCACCCCAAGTAAGAGATTGCATACCAGAGACTGATGAGAAAAAGGAGCCCTTCCTACTTGTTAAGAAGAACAAAACAAATGCTAAGCCATTTTCCCTCTTCACATGGCCCAATACTCTCTTGGATATAAAGAAAAAAACAGGCTGAAAAGGAGGTCGAAACCCTTAATGAATTATGTATATATGTTACAAACTAGAAATGGAATGACCCTCAAAATATGGTGTATGATATGGGGGATGTCAAATACTCTTTTCCTGGGTAATGCATGAAGTCAATTTTGCGGAAGATATCTTTAGGGAGCCTTATATTTCGAAGAGGTAATAGAGAGACTCATCACTTTGAAACCAACCAAGAAAATATTGAGGAAGGAAGAATAAGATGGGATATTGAGGATAGAATAGTTCAAAACCTTGCTCCAGAAAGACAAAGAAATAATGGGCTAGAAGGAGAACATGAAAAGAAATAGAAAGAGGAATAAATAGCAAGGAAATGTAGAAGGAATTGAAGAAGAATATCAACAGAGAAAGAATTTCAAGCATAAGAAGGAATAAACTGAGTTAGAAGGGAACAAAGAAGAAGATCCATCCTCTAAAGGAAATAATGGAGAAAATTCAGCTGACACAGAGTTTAAGAAGAGAGAAACAACAAGTACAACACAAGTAGATGAAGAAAGGAAAAATAAAGAATATGGGAACCAAAGAGAGGAAATGTTTGTCCAGATCTCAGAATGGTTTTTGAAGCGAGATAGTTCCCGGTTGTGACAGCAGAATCATACAAAAACGCCTCAATGTTCCATTGGAGGAGTTCACTCCCCTGGTGACCATCCCACAAAATCTTTCATCACATCTATAGGTCTTGGGATTCAAGGTGTAGTTGTTGTTGTAGGTGAATATTATTATAGTGACAAAACTAAGGCCATTGAAAAAAGTACTACCAATAGGAAGAGATAAGGATTTGATACAATTCATGGAACAACTTAACGAGCTATCAAGTGGAAACCAGGGTCAGATCCCAATGACAACGCACTACAAGCATCCTCAACACTCTGTTCCTTTGCTGGTGCAAATGTTATGTCGTTTTATGAAGTAACAACAACCCTAGATACAAAAAAACAATAATAGTGGAACTAGAAGCTTCCATTGATACAATTAAGGAGGATGTGTCCAGTGAATTCATGAAAAACGAAAACAAAACAATCATAGAAAGGTATGTAGACATTTAGGCTTCAAGAAGGGACTTAACAATGAGATTTGGGAAATATAAACCTAAACCAAAAGATGCACTTGGAAGAAACATAAAAACCCAAAGCCACGCATGATAAAGAAGTTGCAAGGCTCAATGGGGAACAATTAGAAATCAATGCATATAATGAAAACATATAAGAACAAGTCTGAAAATTGCAGCAAGACAATCATCTACTAGAGAAGACTATAGAAGAAAGCAAGAAAAATGGTATTACTAGAAGTAATGGAAAAGAACCATCAAGGGCAAACCTTGCAGGAGATATGAAAAAAAATATTTCTCTTACTACATAGCCTTCAAAAGAACTGGTCAGACCATGTGAAAGTAGTTCAACAAATAAATTCCATGAAAGGAAATTATCAAAAAGTTCAAAGCACATATGACCATATTGTCCAATATCAGGATGTTTGTGATAATCCTCTCAGTAGCTTGCCATGTTTACAGATAAGAAGAAGTTTAAAGATCAAATTTTACTCGACATAGGGAGATCCATCCTCATTAACATGGAGAATACTTAGATGAAGGCGGATCAAGATAGCGGGAAGCTATGGAGAGAAGCCCGAAGAGATACTAGAACAGTTCTGGATGGAAATAGAGAAGACTTGGGAAAAGTAGGGTCGTCTCACACCATGATAGAGGATGTCGAGACCAAAAGTAATATGAGCATGAAGGCTATTGAATCCACAAAATAAATTGATCAATAAATACTTGATAAGAGAATAGTGGATTTGAATCAGTTAATCCTGTTAGTTGAAAATTTCATACAGAAGACAGAGGAAGTGTTGAAGACAAAATTCATAAGTCTAATTTGTGGCGGGGAGTTGGAACTGGAAAATATTCAGTTAAACATAATAGATTCCATCCTCGAGGACTTCACATTATGGAAAATATTCATCGACAAAGTGCAACCACCAAAATCCACTTGATCATTGTAATTGAAAATTGCATTATACTCATTTTGTAATCATTGTAATATACTGATTGAGAATGAGAACTGAAGCGTCGTAATTGTTCTTTAATCATTTGAAAATTACAGAATTTAAACCGTATCTCTTCAAATTCTATAAAAAAATATGAATAATGGCGAAGAGGAGGACTTTTACTGCGCTTTGTATTGCAAGTTTTACTATTACTCCTTATGATAAAGAGAAAGAGGCGTTTCTGGAGTTGTGATTGTGGTGAATGTATTTTTGACTATTCTTAATGCATTTGTTTAATTTGAGCACTTCATGTTCATGTGTATGGTGTTTTACATGTTCATGTATGCTTTCAGATTTTCATGGACCATTTATTGAATGTTGTTATAATAATTTTGGATACAATGACAACTAATTCCTATTGTATTCTTAACAATATTATTGTGCTTACATACCATTTGAATTTATGAACTATTTCTAATTCAAAAGGTGATTATTATTAATTGTATTCAATCTCCTTTAGAAATCTCCTGATTGGGATAGGATTAGTGTATTTTAGAAGTGCATCTTAGAATAGCTATAATAGCATCACTTAGTTTATTTTTTAGACATAGTTCATAGCGAGAACCTATGGTTCTTAGATTCATATTTAGATAGTATATTTGGTTTGGAAATCAGACCAATATACTGAAAGTCAAAAATGTCATCCCAAAATGAGAGTGAGTCTAATTGGGACTTGTCATCGAGCATTCTCACCCCACCTTATTGAAGGATCCTTTTGGACCCGTCAACAAAGTGATACTATAGTTGTGTTTAAAATAAATCTTGAATAGCAATCCTAGACACTAGTTTATATTGAAAGTGCATAATATTTTTTAATCTTTTTTCTTTCTTCATTTTTTTCCCATATACTGGATCATCCACTAAATTCACTTAGCCCATATTATATTTTCAGTAATTTGAGTATCTGAGGAAAAAAACAAATTTTCTTACAATGGAAAGTTCCACGGGGTTACCATGCATACTACATTTCCCCCCTACTTTATAGGAAATTTAGGGTCCATTAACTACTTATAAAAATATTTACATATTTAAAATGTTACTACAACAAAACGTGTATTTTTTAATTTATCAAAATATTTCAAAGGGAATATATAACTCAATGGTTCTAGAATTGTTTTCAATATGATTAATTACTACAATTGCAACTCTCACCATTTCCATTGTTCAAATCCTCCTGGAATTGTAATTCAAGTTTGGAAGGACATGTTATCACACTATGATCCAGATTTTTGAAACCCAGAGAATGAAAGCAGAGATATTAAAATGAAAGACACATAAAAATTGTTAGAAGCAGAGAAATACAACAATACATGGTTTATATTAATGAAATAAATGTAAAAATTTGTAAAATATGAGTGCAAGATTTAGCTAGAATGGTGGCAGTTTTATCCTATGAGAAGAGATGTGACTACACTCATTTTGCAGAAGATGATTACAATGAGGCTCTAAGGAGCTAACATGATAAACATGAAGTCAAGACCTAGAATCCAAAAGCTAACCTAGGAAATGAAGTGTCCAAAAGTCCATGTAATTTTGGATTGAGGGAGTAAATTGAATACATTAACTTCTGGGGTGTGGCTTTGCATACAATCTCCATTTTATGCATGTGATATATCGTTGGAAGGTGTTTTTAGAACCTATTGTCATCAAACCTAACCGTTTATGGTTGACTATGTAAGCCAAAGAAACATTGTTTAGAGCCCTAAAATGACAGGAAGTACTGAGAAGATGTCTTGACATAGAAACTTTCAAACTAGACGGTTAAGGACATGTGGTGGCCACCAATATCCACACAGGATGACCTACGTGAGGCTTCACAACAACCCTATAAGTCTGAGAATCCACAATTACAAAGAAATGTCCCCATTCTAGAGCTTGTGATGGTAGAAAACTATCCGGATAAGGCAGTTGGACTTTGGAATAGGTAGGTGGCCATAGATATCCCACCTAGATCAATCCTCCCTTAGGAATAAATGGTGTCCTACGTTGAGTGCACAGGGAAGAGGGGGAAAGCGTTTTGTGAATATGAATCTTGGTGAACTACGTGCCTTATTGGAGAAGTTGCACTAATTAGCATGTTGAAGGTTGTCACAAACTGTTGTTGCTGAGTTGGATCTATTCCCCACACCATCATGTTATCTTTGTTCTTGATAGGGGCATTGTGTAGAAACACCATCGTGGGTGAAGGAAACAATTTACGCAATATGTATGTTGGATAGAGTGTTGAGAACATTTGTGAGTGGTTGTAGTGGCCTTACATTGCATCCTTTAGACGGTATGAAATGATGATTTTTGCAATATGAGATATTACCTTGTAGCTGTTTTGGTGGAAAGTAGTTGGAACTACCTCCGGTATCTGTAGAGATGACCCCCAGTAATAATGAACTCTGAGGATAGAAATCATAAACAACATGACATTTCCACATATATGGTTGGCCCAGCTGTATCATGAACCCTTCGAGTAAGACAACATCACACAATACCTCATCCTTGAAGGGTTGGATTCCATAGGATAAATTGGAGCTGTTGACATGGAGATGGCGTCCACAGTGAAACCACACGATATGTTGTATGGATTTGTGGTGTGGTGTAGCCGAAATCCCAAGCTTGTTTGGCTGACCTCAGTTGAGATAGGAGTTCATACGGTTTCCACTATAAACAATGAAATGCAATGGTATCCCCTTCACCCATGCCTTAATGAAAAGGGCACTCCCCCTCTTCATGATATCTTGGTTCTTTTGGTTGAATTGTTGTGAGTACTTAGCGATGTGATGAAGTCTGCGTTGATGATATGTATTTTTTCAATATCTTTTGGATTAGATTATGAATGGAGTTCAAATCTTTTTCTTTGACCTCAGCCACCAAATGGCTGATTTTAGGCGACACTCATCGGTGTTATGCGAGGAGAGGATTTTGTGGAAGTCTCACCACTTCCAGTGTCATTCTTCATCTTTCCTTTACGCTTATTTTCCTATCTTGGACTAGTTTTTAGAGGAGGCTATTTGTTTGGGTCATCTTTACCATGCTTTGATTGTTACGGATTTGCAAACCCAAACTCCAAATTTGTTGGTGCCTAAATGTACACTCAATTTTGACGGCATCCTTTCTCGATAGGAAACTCCCAATTATGATATGTTTGGAAATCCATTTCGGTTTGGATGTACCTATCTGATGCTGCGATGTTCACAGCAAATGTAAGCTCAGTCTTTCATACCTAGCTTGGTGTGAAAGGAATGGAAAATATTTGTGAACTTCATCCCTTTGGTTTCTTTATTTCCGTAGTGTGGTCCTGCATCCCATTATCTTGGTCTTCATAGTTATCAACATGGAAGTATCGTTCCTTGACAAACTTCACAAAATCCCAAGTGGGCTCGACCCATATATTCCATATTCCCTCTGTGGAACTTTTCTCTAAGTAAGTTTCCCACCAATGTGTTTAACATGGGAGCCTTGAGGAGTACAAGGTGATATTTTCCTGCTCCGAAAAAATTGTGTGAGGAGAAATAACCTTCTAGCAAAATTCAACCATTTTTCTAGGAGCATCTGCATCTATACGACCTTCAAATATGGCAATGTCAAAATTAACTTGTATTTTGAAGGGAGTTCCTCCAAAGTGGTCCTTGATGAAGATGTGCTTGTTTCTATCAAAATATGTTGAAGGATGTGGGAAAAATTCTCCATCATTTAGGTCCCTAAATAGATGCGAGAGCTTGGTCAAACAGCAGGGTTAATAGAATCTTATTCTCTATCATTTTTATTTTTCTTCTACCATAGAGGGTTTCTGGGCATGCAAAGAGCGATTTTCCTCAAAGACAAGCTCAATACTCAACTTTCTATACTCAAACCTCAACGGGGACATGCAATGAAAAATGATGAAGAGCAGCTTTATTCTTACGATGCAGTTATTTTCGGAATGAAATGAAACCCAAGATATTATAATGAAATACACATAAGAATTGCCATAAGCTTAGGAAATACAACAATACATGATTTTAATGAAATAAATGTACTGAGATTGTAAAAATACAGAGTGTGAGACTTGCTAGAATGGTGGCAACTTTATCTCTAGGAAGATATGAGGGGTAAAATCATGAATGTTGGTGTCTATTTTGCTTGTTTTTATGAGAAAAAAAACTATATTTCTGAGTTCTTCAAATTTTGAGTATACAAAGTATTTTTTTATTTAGAGTTTCACTTCTGATGAAACAAAATTTGTGAATAATTTTTTTATATTTCTAATGACTATTTTTCAAATTGTTTTATTGAGATTGATATGTCAATTTGGCAGATTGTTTCACAATATGTTCCTTAAAATGAAAGGAATGATAATGAGTTATGTTCCCCCCCAACAATGTATCTATTATTAAACTTTGTTTTTTGACAAACAAATATACTACAACAATCTAGAGACTATATTTTTTCTTATGACTATAATTTTGAATCTAGCAGGATGAATATTATAATTTCTAGAATTTGTTGAAGTTGACCAAGTTGAAAAAGTTTCATATTTTAAACACATGTTTCCCCACCTTGTATCTATCTTAATTTTTACTTAAAAGTAAAATCTAAAAATGCTCTTTTGAGAATAGTTTAAGGATTCTAAATATAATTTTTTCTAAATTTACTTGTGTATTTTTTAGAGATATGGATATTTCATTTCACTAAATCCTTAATGTCACTGAAAATATTATGTAGTGATTATTTTATAAAAATTAAATAAAATTAGATAAAATAATGGAATATGAAAACAAATTATATCCATAGAAAGTAGATTCAATTTTATAAATGATGGTATCAATTTCCAAACTAATTTTTGATATTTGAAATTGGAACCTCAAAGTTCAAACAGTTGGAGGAATTCAGTTTTTTGCAAGCGGTCTCGTCCCTTGGAGTTTCACCATTGAAATAATCTTTGGTAGAAAAGTAATTTTTTTGATTCGAAGATCTTTTCTAACTTGAGTAAAAATATAGGCCAGTTCCCTTGTTTTTGTTCAGTTATTATTGTGTTTTATTTGAAGATTGGGTGAGAAGAATTCCATCCGGTCACAGAAAAATGAAGGACATGTTGTTTCATTTTAAATTGAAAGTAAAATCTATAAATGCAGCTTCACGGTGAACCAATTTAACAAATTCACTCACTCATTTTCATGGTTTTGCATATGTGGAGCCCCTATGAAAAAGTTTGAATCATCCTTTTTCATTGTTTTGAAGACAAAGGTTGTTGATGTTTTGATGCAAAAAAAAAATTATAGATTGAAAACTTTGTTGAACATTTTTTCAAGGTGAAGGCTTTGTTGAACATAAAATTCTAGATATTATTTTTAATAATTTTGTGATAAGAAGTTTTTTCAGAGACTATTATGAAATGTTGATTTTTTTTAAACTTTTACAGATAACTATACTCATGGGAAACAAAATTTTGTGCAGGAGAAAATTTGATCGCACTCGAAACGATACTCACCTGCTTGAGCAAAGGAAAGATCTTTATTGGATAAATAAATGAGAATGTGAAAATACTAAAGAAAGAAACAATGATAATGTAAACAAAGATTTTCAACAAGAAGAAGTCAACCAGGTATGCATGCGTGTGTCTATAATGAAATTATATGGTGTTTTATTTAAATTATTGTTTAAAATATAATTGATTATAATACAGATTTCATGTTTTTCAAAAAACATGAAATGGATTTGCCTCATGCGTCGATGGAGTGCGTTGAGAAAGTGAAATTAGGCAGTTGAATCACCTATAGGTATGTACATAAATATAGATAATATAAGATGAACACTTGTATATAGTTTCTAGTGAATTTATGTTTTTTTTTAATATAAAAATTTAAATTGAAATATGCCAAAGAATATATCAACATTGATGATGAAATATTAGAAAATGTTGATCTTGACAAATTTGGGAAGAAAGAATTTAATCATTATATAAGATATCGTTTTACGAATATGTATAATATTTTTTTTCAAGATGAATCAATAGCGGTACAAAGGTGAACTTTTTTATACGTCTAATAAAAGTCAAGAAAGTTAAAAGAGATACATCATTATTGGGTATTCAAAGTCAACAAAAGATACAAAGGTGAAACAAATGTCTTCACAATATAACTAGTGTATTAAAAGTTTTGGAAAATCTCGAAAAAAAAAAAAAAAAAAAAAAAAAAAAAAAAAAAAAAAATTGTTTCATCTAGCAATATAAAAAGATCGTTTGACACAACACATGGCCAAAACGATGGGAACCCTCCAAGAAAAATATTGTACAAACATAGAAAATTTTTGATTGCAAATAGATGCAAATGATGAACTTGCTTGTTGAATAGTTATTTCTAAACAACCCTCTGAATGGAGCTTGCAAAAAATGTTAAAGAATTGGCTTGTAATTTTTGGTTGGAAGAATCTAGTGTTTCACCACATACAAGGGATGTGTTAGATGAAAGAATAACATGAAAACAATATGAAAGAACATCCAAAACATATATTTATTTTTTACTTAAATAAATTAAAAAAAAAAAAAAAAAAAAAAAAAAAAAAAAAGTTAAAATTTCCATCAATACATTTGTGCAACAAAGAGACCATGGTTTTGTTAGACCCATCATTGTTCATGACACTTCTTGTTATGTCGTTATCATGTGAATTTGAGTTATATGATGACACTTTTCTTGATTTTGGTAAAATTTGTGTGAAGTCACCTCCTCCTTTCACATTCCATTCTTTTATCTATGAAATTATATGTGAAGAGAAGGTGATGAATTATTACCAAAAATGTGTTGAATTGAAAGAAATGTGATGGTTGTGGAAATATAAGTTTGTTTCACCCAAATTATCCTATTGATATGAATGATCCAATCATTTTCTAATATAACATTCAATTGGAAGAGATATGAATATATCAACAACATGGCTCCACATTCTTCAAATGTATTTCCAAAAGGATTGATTTGAAAGAGGATAAGATATGTGTGATAGATTTTTTTGAAGAAATTTAGCAGGGAGAAAGAGATTTATAAATACACCAAGCATTCATAGAGCTCGATGGAAGACCTACAATTCAAACAATCTGTTGAAGTGTTTCCACTAGGGACAATTTTGTATGTAGTTGATTTTCTAGAGAATTACATTCAGCAAAAAAATCTTGATGATATTATCATTATGATTAAATCACTATAGTTGTCCACGTTCTATGGAACATGCTCTCAATAAAGTCTTGATAACATAGAAAGAACCAATGACAATGAACATGTTATTAAAAGAAATATCTTTATATAAGTGATGAGAGATTGAGCTATGATACATTATGTACAACATTGTTTTGATAAATTTTATGATTCATTGAAAGAACATGTGATTGGATTTGATCAACATTGGATATGGTTAGATGGATATGTAGGTTAATTCAAATCTTCACGATCGTTCTATTGGTTGTGTCATATTCATAATAAATCAAACGTACACATTGTTGGAATTTTTTGGGGTAGTCATGGAAAAGGAGAGCCTTGGTCTGAGGGCATGTGTGAAATGAGCACTTTGAAGGTATCAAGTAGACCCTCATGTTGATCGTTTTGAATCCGTTGATCAAGTTGTTGAATGGTGAAATCTAGCACTAATCCATGAAAATAATCCATCCAAAGGGATGTCTTGGCAGTGTATATATATACATGTACACATGTACACAAGATATTTTATTCACGTGCTCAAATTTATATCATCTTCAATCATTTTTCTTGATAGATTTCAAGTTAACAAGTTCTTGTATTATGCAGGTATTTTTGGCATGCTGGAATATAATATGTAAATAGATCAATCATATGAATTAGAGTACAATACATGGGACAGGAAGTGCATTCGGTTAAAAACAAAATGCTATCAAAATGTTTTTTTCATTTGATAGAAGAAATGAATCTTGTTTTGTTTTTCAGTTTGCATAGAGAACTTACATAATCCTTAGATATTTGCGAAAATGAAAATGTGGAATATATTAAAGCTTGGAGACATACAAAACTTAATATAAAAGAGAAAATTACACTTGCAAGCTTTCGGAGGAGATGGAATCCAAATTAAAACTATAGTGTGAGTTGATGGCGATAGAGTTTTTAATCTTGTAAGAGAAGGTAATTTTTATGTTTAAATATTTAAACAACTTGTATATGTACTTGTAAGTTGGATATATAAAATTTATATATATAGTAGATTCAACTTTAATGACACGTGCATGTGTGATAATATAATACGAACTACTTGTTGGAACATATCGAATTATTTTCAGGAGATGTCTTTGTCATTGTTGCACCTGTAGACAACATTGGAAATGTGAAATATTATTTGATCCGATGCACAAAACAAATATGGGGTTATTAGAATATTTTGATGATAATGGTTTTATATATGAAGAGGATCCATCATATTGAAAGGATATTTTTTCAAGAAACCCATCAAACCTATAGTCATATTCACTTTCAAGACTATCAATTAGATGTCATAAGTTGTTAATATAGTCATTTGGGATGTGCAGCGTGCATAAAGTTAATAGTAGTTCAATCAAGAAAAAAACAAAGGGAATTATAAAACAGAAAATGTCAAAACCCGATCCTTGAACAAATAGTGAGATGGCATACCATTCTGATTTTTTAAACAAGTGACATACATTCCAAAATTGTATATTTTGCATTGAAATTACATGTATTTATGAACATCTAGAGTTACTGGAATCATTTGGTTTAGTTTACTTTCATGGTCCATTCAAATAAGGAACTATATTTTTTATGAATTATAAAGTTTGACAAGCCTTATTTGGAATTTGAGGGAAGAACCTATAGATTGTATAGGGAACCTAAAATGACCTATACTTGTGATTATACTAATCCTACAAATTATCCATGAAGTATACACAAATGCTTTAATGCATCACCAATACTACATAAAGGATTTGCGAACTCATTATTTCCAACATGATTGAAATGTTTTTTCATATGAAGAGAATAACTTCATGTCAGAACTAGGACTCATTTCCATGTCATTATAAAGGGCTATTGATGAAGCAGAAAAACTTTCACTAATGTAGTACCTTTCATAAAATTATCCACCTCTCTATTAATATCTATAGGAATAATATCATTCTACAAAAAAAAAAAAAAAAAAAAAAAAAAGGCTTGGTTTGTTGCATTTAGATTTCATTTTTTTAATTGAATTTGGAGACCATCTACTAAGGCTTGGTTTGTTGCATTTAGATTTTCATTTTTTTAATTGAATTTGGAGTATATTGAGAATTCAAGGTAGTGTATGATTAACATCCACTTAAGAGGAAATTTCATTAGATTAAATTGATTGGTGAGATCCTCTACCTATGAGGATGAGGTGCACAAACATGATAGAGGAGACATAATAATTTAACCTTTCTAGTTTGAAAGTGATACAGGAGATAGAGGAGACATAGGAGAGGATTTGGAGCCCACTGTGAAATATTTATGGCACATAAAAGTCTCAATTTCAATTTTTTTTTTTGAATTTTGATTCCAAAATTGTCAATTTTATTGCTTCAATGCATACCTCTTTTTCATATGGACATGGTACAAATAAATGGTTTACTAATTCTCCATCCTTTTTACACATTATACACCATGTTGGCCCATAACATTTTTGTTTTTTATCATTATCCTAATTAAAAAATTTAAAGACATCCTAAAAAGTGTCAATTTTAATTATGAAATTGTGAATTTTGATTCCAAAAGTGTTAATATATAAAATTACTACAATGTGCATTTAGATTTCAATATCTTGAAGCAAATCAAACAAAATTGAAATTATGAGCTACTTTTTTTTTCCAAATGAAAAATATCTCAAAATTATATAGAGTATAATTTCTTTTACAAATCAGTATTGGCTCTGAGCGATACATAAGACCAGCCCAAAGGATAGTGTTAAGATTTTTCTAGTTACAAAGTCCATTAACACAAAACATTGTTCACACAAAATAAAATAGCATCTTTAAACTAAAAGAGGCAGAAATTGCAGCACTAGTAACTTGAAATCAGCTTTTTCTCCAAAAAATACTCGTCCTTCTCAAACTTCAAAGATGTTAAGGAATGTATGAGGGATTTCTTCCCCATTGTCCCAGTGATAAACAGATAGCCTTCCTTCAATTTCCTTAAGTACCCCCTTTGAAAGTGTGTCGGCCTCTTTATTGTGTTCCCTATAAATGTGTTGGAAACTAATATCTTTAAAAAAAATTGCCAATTCCTTTGTTTTTTGTTTCCAACATTCAATGTTCACTGCTTGGAGCTTACCCTTTTGATTTATCCAATCTATAATAACTTTAGAATCCCCTAGGATTTGTAATTTTTCAATTGACCAAAGCGTTGCTAGAGTGAGGGTCACCCACAAACCCATGAGCTCTTCCTTTGTATTTTTTTTAGCTCTGCAATTTATGAACCATTTTGTAATCCTTGATGAATGAGTCTTGAAAAATTTGCTCACTCCGCAACAATTACCATTTGACAGGGTTGCCCCATTGAAGAAATCCAAAGTGAAGCCCTCAGCCTGAGTTATATCACAAACTCTGTTTGGGAATATTTTTGGGGTAGTTGGCTGCCAGGAGAAAGAAACCGCAATCATGTGAACCACTGAAAAAAGAGAGGGGGAACGATATTCAAATAACACCTTGTTTCTCTCAATCCATATATGCCAACATGCATGAGCGGCCAAGCTGACTGGGGCTATTTTTTCATTTGTCCACACAGTAAAACAGTCTGAGACTGTGGATCCATTCCACTGAAGTTTTAGATGATAGAGATTAATCAAGCGCAACCACACTGCCTTTGTGAAAGAGCAGGGGATTAGGAGATGATTTATGTCTTCATAGTAGCAATTGCAAAGTTTGCACACCCCCAGACCTTCCTAGCCTTTCTTCAGGAATGCCTCCCAGGTAAGGAATTTTTCTTTTGTTGTCAGCCATATGAACAGTTTTAATTTGATTTGTAATGGCCACTTCCACATCTTTTGAATCCAAACATTGTCATAGCAGTAGTCGAGCGGGAAAATAAGAGTTGTGTAGAGGGTTTTTACAATCAAGACACCCGAAGCATCCCCTACCGACCACAGAAGAGAATCAGTTGCATTCTTCATAAAAATGTCAATGCTCCTTAAGGCTTTGACAAAGAGTTTCCATTCGCTAGTAGCCTCTCCTCTTAGTCCCAACGAATCGCTGCTAAGCCACCTATCCAGAAGAGAGATATCACGGGTTGGGTCTCTCGCTTGGGAAAGCCATGAAATATGTAAATTTTTTAGGTGGTTTTGCAGGGGTTTTGAAAGAATGGATCAGTCCTCCATACTAATAATCTTATCCCTGCCAATATATATTAAAGTTCCCAAACCGGGCCTCCAACGCAACCAGTGGAGAATCACAAAAAAATTTATGGTCATGTTGATCCAGAAGTTGGACGCCCTTTGCTGAAGGTGAGAATACTTACGGATCCAATCAATCACTGGAGTGCCACCCATATATTTATCCAAAATGATTCAATGCCAAATACTTTCATGGGTAAGAGCACTCCACATTATGTTTGTAAGTAACGTTGTGTTGAAGGAAGTGAGGTTTTTGAGCCCCCATCCCCCCCATCCACATAATCCAATCCGTCAGCTTAACCATGAATCCCATTGTGAGTAAGATCAACCTTAAGTACTCTCAATCTTTGTTTTCATAGGATTTTTTAAGATCCAACTTCAATACCAGGGATTTTAAATTCTTTTTTTTTTATGTTGTGAAGGCTTTGATGGACCGATCCAATAGCATCTTGAATTATTTTTCCCTTCAAGAACCCTAGTTGTTCTACAGAGAGACAATTTGCTAAAATCGTCTTTATCCGATTTGCAATAATTTTTTAAATCACCTTATAAATAAGTTTACATAAGGAGATTGGGTGGTAATCGTCGAAAGTGGTCGAATTATTTACCTTTGGGATCAGGGCCAAAAAAGTGGAGTTTAAACCTCCACAAAGATTACCTTTTCTTTG
>SNQJ01S0148837.1:0-23508 GCA_010110895.2 Picea sitchensis
ACAATTACCGACTTGATTAATCCTCAATGGGGATTAATCTAATAATAAAAATAATAATAATGACATGATTAATCCACAATGGGGATTTAATCCAATAACAAAATAATAAGAATGCTCTTCGCAGTTACATTATTTCAACACCGTTGTGTTGATTTCCCCCATCAAATGAGGAAATTTATGTTGAATTTGGCCCCGGGTGAGCCACTTGCCTTGGTGTCGGAGTTGCCCTGCTTTGACGACTAGATAAAGATGGATCCTTTGCGGTCAAGTACCCTTGATCTTTGTGTCCACAATATGATCACTGGGTACCTATTACATGCAGTCAGGGTTGAGCTCTGTTGGTGTCAACTGCTCTACTATCTCTGAGGTGTCCAATAATGGTGGGAAATATGGTTGAAGGAGAGCCACGTTGAAGACCGGATGCAGACCAAGGAAGGGGGGAATGTTGAGCTAAAAATATTTTTCACCCACAACCTTGGTGATAGTGTACGGCCCATAACAGAGTGGGTGAATCTTTCGATGGGGCCCTGTAAGGTGTTCTTTCTACAAATGCAACCAAACTTTGTCACCCACCTGAAACTTATGTGGCACCCGATGTTGATCATGGCACTACTTGTACTTGGAATTAGACTTCTATAGAATATCTTGAACCTATTGGTGGATGTGTTGGATCCACTCAATGCACCAGGGATGAGTCGGCCAAGGTGGTCATTAGGGGTAGTGCAACATCCATAGGGCCCAATGTTTGGAATCCCAACCCCACCTGAAAGGGGTTGTCGCCAATTGAGCTATGCAAGGCTTGGTTGTCCATTGTAGCTATGATGGACATAGGGACGACTCTCATCCTATGTGTGGGGGTGTTTTGAATTGTACACTCACAGGACATGTACAACCATCCAATTGACGACCTCAGTTTGGCCATCTGTCTAGGGGTGGAAGGCAGTGGATTTGGTGATCTTGGTATCCAGTAGTGACCAGAGGCTCGACCAGAATGAGATGAAGAAACAACTATCACGTTATGAGATAATGGTTTGTGGGATCCCAAAATGTACCCATACTCATTCAAAGAAGATCTTGGGAGTGGCTTCTGTTGTGATGTTCTTCTTGCAGGAAGCTAGAATTGCCATCTTGGAAAAGCAATCAACAACCACAAAAACACAATCATTTCCCCTCTTGGTGGACGGGAGGCTCAACATGTAGTCCATTGATATGGATTCCCATAGCCTGTTAGGAATAGGAAGAGGGGTGTACATGCCCTATTTCTTAGTGGTCGGTTTGGAAATAGCGCAGGTGTTGCAGGACCTGATATACTTGCCAACATCCTTTCAAAGTTTCAACCAGTAGAAATGTTTCTGCAACACTGCCACTATATTTTCGACGCCAAAGTGTCCTACCACCTGACTGTAGTGAGCTTCCCAAATCAGCTTCGTACGCTCACTTGATGGAACACAAAGATGGCCCAGACAGCACAACAACCCATCCTGAAGATGGAAATTAGTGACCACTGAGTTGGCGCCCAACATTTGGTAGGTGATGGAGAAGTCAGGGTCTCTCTCATAGAGGTGGGGCCATCCGGAGGTCTCGTGGCCGCAAGAGTCTAGCACTGTGGTGAGTGTCGTGACTGTAGGTTGGTTGAGGAAGTCAACAACTCGGTTGGTACTTCCTTTTTTATACTTGATGTTGAGGTGGAACTGTTGTAAGTATGTTGACCACTTCTAATGGCGGTCATTCTGCAATTTTCCTTGGGTCTGCTTGAACTCTAGTGGCTTGTGATCAGTGTGGATTGTTGTCTCCTTCCCAAGAATGTAATGTCTCCACTGGAGGTAGGCTTTCACAATGGAGTACATTTATTTGTCGTAAGTAGGGTACTTATGGACAAAACATCTGATAGTGTCTCACTATGATATGCCACAGGGTGGTCGTGTTGAGTGAGAATGACGCCCACAACATAGTCTGAAGCATTTGTCTCGATCTCAAAGGGATGTTCTAGATCTGGTAATGAAAGTACTAAGGATGAGCACAAACGCTTCTTCAATTCACCAAAGTCTTGTTGTTGGGACAACCCCCACACAAATTTTGCCTTACTGCCACCCCTGGGCTGAGGGCGCATGCAATATCAGAGAATCCCAGCATGAACCTGTGATATAAATTGGCGAGGCCTAAGAAGCTTCGAATTTTACTGAGTGTGGTTGGGGTTGGCCAGTCACGGATGACCTAGATCTTGGATGGATCCACATGCACACCATGTTTATCAACGATATAGCCTCAGTAATGGACCATGTCCATGCTGAAGGAGAATTTTTCCAAGTTTGCATATAGTTTGTGCTATTGCAACGTGTGAAGAACCTACTGAATATGCTGCAAGTGTTCCACCCAAGTCTTTTTGTAGATGAGGATTTCATCCAGATACACCACTACAAAAGTATTGCTGAAAGGTCATAGGATATCATCCATCATCCTCATAAAAGTTGTTGGAGCATTTTTCAAACCAAAGGGCATGACCAACCATTCAAAAATACCTTCTTTTGACTTGAAGGAAGTATTCCATACATCTGTCCGTTCTATTGGGGCCTGGTGGTAGCCAGACTTCAGATCAATCTTACTGAAGTATTTGTCCCCCGTGAGCTGATCAAGGAGTTCATCGACCCAAGGAATTGGGTACCAATTTCGGACTATGATTTTATTCAGGGCTTGTAAATCAATGCAGAGTCATCGGGTCTCATCTTTCTTCTGCACCCGCATGATTGGGCTCCCACAAGGTAATGAGCTGGGATGGATGTGCCCCTTGTGGAGTAGTTCCTGGATCTACCTATTGATCTCTTCATTTTATAACAGAGAGCGGCGGTAGACTGGTCCATTAGGTAGCAGTGTTCCTGGGGTCAAATCGATGGGATGCTTGACCTGACAGTGTAGAGGTACCTTGGTAGAAGAGGAGAAGATATATAAGTATTCTTCCACGACCTTATCCACTTGATTTTTTTTTGTGGAGAGATCGTCCGTGGAGGCCTTAGATGTGTCTGCGATCTTTCACTCACTCTAAGAGCAAATCACAAAGAAGAAAAAATTCACAGTCTGAGAGATGACCTTCCTGCATTTCTTGGTAGAGATCAAGTAAATAACTCTAGAAGGGACTGCCTCGGGTATCCTGTACAATTTCTTGTTCAAAGTAATAATAACACTACGAGACCTAGACTCATATACAACATGACGGTTCCATAAATAAGGTTGTCCCAAAAGAACATTACAAACTTCGAGAGGAGAAACATCACACAATACCTTGTCTTTGAAGGGATTTATGTCGTACGATATTTGACATTGTTGGCTAACGTGAAGATCACTTCCTTAGTGGGGCCATCCAATGGTGTAGGGTTGTGGGTGCGACGTTGTCGGAAGGGCCAATCGCTTGATGACCTCTGGTGAGATGAGGTTCTTCTGGCTACTGCTATCAACAATGAAGTGCAACGGGGTGCCTTTTACCCACATCTTTGAATGGAAGAGGCGCTCAACTTCTTCTGGCTCGTCTGGTTCACCAAGCTGGAGCTTGGTGGTAGAAATGGTGGCACTGGGTTTCGTGTCAATGATCTATCTTCCCCTTTCTGGTTCTGACTCAGATTCAGAGCCCGCATTTGATTCAGAGGGTTTCACTTCAGCCTCCAGCGACTGCTTTGAGTGGCAGTTAGTAGTGTTATGCCAAGGGATCTTATGGAAGTTGCACCACTTCCTGGTATTTTTCTTTGTCTTTATGGTGTCCTTCTTTTCTTGCAGATTGGACTGGTTGTCTTGATACTGTCCATATTTTCTATGTCCTTTGTTCTGTGGGTTGGGGCCTCCCTTTCCTGGCTTTTGCTGTGAGGGGTTCCCAGGCCCAAATTGTCGCGTCTTTTGTTTGCACTTCTTCTTGATTTTGACGACATATTGGTACGCCGCGCCAAAGGATGAGATCTCTAGAAATTCCATTTCGGTCTAGATGTATCTATGTAGAGCACCGCGATACTTGAGAACCAGATGTTTCTTTGAATCTTTGATACTCATCTTGGTGCGCAAGGTATGGAAGATATCTGTGAACTCTGGCAATGCTTGGTCTCTTTCTTGCCGCAGTGTGGTCCATTTGGTATACAAGTCGTCATAACTTTCGACAGGGTAGTATTGTTCCTTAATAACATCCCTGAAGGATTCCCAGGTGGTCGTCACTATAAATAATGAGGTTTCCTCTGTTTCATTTTTCTCATAGAAAGTTTTCCACCAATATTTGACATGGGGAATGACTTTGAGGAGCGTAAAAGTAATCTTTTCTCTATTAGAAAAGTTATAGACAGAAATATACCCTTCTAGTAGATTCAACCACTTGTCTACAACAACCGTGTCTATATGACCTTCAAATATGGGAATATCGAAGTTGATTTGTACCTTGAAGGGGGCAGCGCCTACGCTCGAGGAATATGTGTCACCTGTTGGTAGTTGCCGAAGGATTTGCATGAAACTATCCATCATCTTGTTCCTCTGTTGCGTGAGGGATTACTCAAGAAAATTTTGAAAGGATATCATATCCCGTCATCTTTTTTTCTCCTACCATGAGAGGTCGCTTGGGCGTGCGAGATCTTTTGTACTCAAGAGAAACAAGCTCAAGACACAATTCTTTGTACCCTGACCTTGTTGGGGACATGCATTAAGACGAAAAGGAGAAGACCGCTCTGATACGACTGATCCAGATTTTATGAGCATAACGAAATGAATACAAATTATTAAAAGATGTTTAACGCAAAATAACAGAGATACGGTAAAACAGGTTTTCTATTCAATAAGGAAATAAGTTGAAACTATAAAATGCAACATAAAATAATCTTGTTGGAATGGTGGTGGCTTATCTCTGAGAAGAGATGTGACGGTTGCGCTCATTCACCAAAATATGGTTACACTGAGGCTCTGAAGGCATTTTACAATAAACAGGAATGTCAAAAACCCTAGACATCCAGAAACCTAACCCTAGGAGATGAAGCGCCAAAATTCATGTGGGCTTCGTTTGGGTAAGTTAGTACATCAACTTCACAGGGTCATAACTTTTGCATGTGATCTCCGTTTTAGGCACATGATATCCCATTGGAAAGGTCTAAACGAGAAGAAAAAAAAAATTGACTAGATTAGGTCAATTCCTTCAACAATCACCTCATCCCCAAATCCCCAAAAATGTCATTTAGGGCCTCAAAACGACCCCAGGAGTTTGGAACCCGAAAAACTGTTGAAAAACTGCCAAGGTGGAAAATTGTTTTTCGAGCCAGTGGAATAGGTGGGTGGCCACCGATATCCACTTGGATCACTTGGAGATACTTGGAATGTATGAGAGAACCGACAGTGGTGTTTTACCGTAGACCACTTCTAAGGGATTCATATGAGTAGCATTACGGTAAGAGGTGTTGTACCACCATTCAACTAAGGGTAACCATTGAACCCAATGAGTTTTCTAGTCGGATGTAAAAAATTGAAAATATGTTTCCAAACACTTGTTGAAAGCTTCAGTTTGTCCATCATTGTGGGGATGATAGGCGATGTTGGGATGAAATTGGGTTCCTTGTATCTTGAACAACGCTTGCCAAAAATTGGTGGTGAAAGTTGGTTCACGATCAGAGACAATAGAATGAGGCATGCCATGTACTTTGAAGATATTATCCATAAAATTTGAGCCACTATGGATGTTGTGAATGGGTGTTGAAGAGCAAAATAATGAGTAAACATTTAAAGATGATCTACTACAACCATGATGACATATTTATTTCCCGATTTAGGTAGGTCCACAATGAAGTCCATATAAATATCCATCCAAATAATAGGTGGAACTAGGAGAGGTTGGAGTGTGCCTGGATATTTTACAGTTTCTCCCATATTGCGTTTCCAGGTATCACATTCAATCACAAAGATGTGGATGTCATGTTTCGTACCTTCCCAGAAAAAAGAATTCTTGACCCATTCATAATTTTTGGTAAGACCTGAATGTCTAGTTGTGGGAGAAGAGTGAAGCTCAGAAAGCATAGTGGATTTAAGGTTCGACTACTTGCTTAAATATAGGTGACCTTTATAGAGATTCTCATCATTATGTCAAGAGTACCGTAGAGAAGATTGAAGATCATGTTGCAATTTTTGGATTAGGCTATAAATTTTGGGATCTTGCAACCATTCATGGTGAACTGATTGAAGCCAATCAACTACAATGAAAGAGAGAGAAAAGAGGGACCCATCGTCTTCATATTTCCGCAACAGATCATCAACAACCACATTTTATTTTCCCTTCTTGTAAATGATCTCATAATCATACCCAAACAACTTGGTCACCCATTTTTGTTGCTCCGGGGAGGATATTATTTGTTCCATAAAATACATGAGGCTATGATGATCATTTTAATTTGGAAGTGTTGTCCCAATAGATACGGAGGCAAGAGATCCACTATATGCATAATCACCTACATTTCCTTTTCATAAATTGACTGGCCCAAATGCCACTTTGAAATGTTTTTGCTAGTGAAAGCAAATTCTCATTCATCTTGCATGAGGACTGCACTAATTCCTTTTCATGATGCATCACATTCTAAGAAAAAAATATTGGTGAAGTCTAATAGTGTGAGGACAAGAGTCATGCACATAGTATCTTTCAAGGCCTGGAAGGAGTGATCAACTTCGAGCATCCAACTAAATGCATTCTTTTTAAGGAGATTTGTGAGAGGAGAAACAATTTTTCCATAATTTTGAACAAGCTTGCGATAATATCCCGTTAAACCCAAGAAACCACGGAAGCTTATAAGAGTTTTAGGGCAAGGTAAATCCTTCATAGCTTCAATTTTCTTAGGATCCACCCATACACCATCCTTGTTGAAAATATGACTTGGGTACTCAACTTCAGAGGCTCCAAAAGAACATTTATATTGTTTGAGAAAAGTTTGATGCTTAGATAGTAGACAGAGAACTTGATCCACATGGTTTAAATGGGATTGCAAGGTTTTACTATAGATGATAATATCATCAAAGAAAAATAAGACAAAATGACAGATGAAGGGACAACATACATGATTCATGAGACTTTGAAAATTGGAGGGAGCATTACACAGGTCAAAGGGCATGATCAAGAACTCATAATGACCCTCATAAGTTCTAAATGTAGTATTGGGAATGTCTTCTTCCTTCTTATGTATCCGGTGGTAGCAAAAAAGGAGATAAATTTTGGTAAAGTATTGAGCACCACTTAATTCATCCAAAAGGTCATCAATGACAGGGATAGGAAATTTTTCGTTGATTGTGATTTTGTTTAGGGAACGAAAATCAAGACACTTGTGTCAAGTGCCTTATTTCTTGAGTACCATGACTACTATAGAAGAACATGGGTTGGTACTCGGACGAATATCACCTCCTTTGAGAAATTCTTGAACAATTTTCTCAATTTCATTTTTCTGGGAAAAAGGATGATGGTAAGGGTGAACATTGGGAGGAATAATGTCAAGGACTAGAGGAATGGAATAATCATGGACATAGGAAGGGGGGACTCCATGGGGGGTGTTAAAAATATCTTGGTTTCAGGAGAGTATAGATTGGAGGTCAAAATGAATAGAGGGTGTCTCAATGGCTTGAATAGAATGGAGTTGGGAAATAATGTCAGAGTGACCTTTTTTTAGTATCTTTTCCATTCAGTGGTAGTTGATGATGTTAGGTGAACCTGCGATGATGCTTTGGAACTTATATTTTTCCCCTCATGTTGGAATTACAAGTTGGGGTCCTTAAAATCCATAGTACTAGGGCCAAGAGATTGTAACCATTTAGCACCAAGAACTATGTCACAACCTCTCATGTCTATAGAAAACATATGATATTTCAGGTGGTACCGACCAATTTGTAGGCACACATTTTCACAATGCCCCCCACATTTCATGGAACCACCATTGGCAATCATGACCTGAAAATTATTGAATACACAGATATAGCAATTTACTTCTTGGTAAATGTGGTGATGAACAAAATTATGGGTGTTTCCATTATCAACTAAGATGATTATTTTCCTATATTTAATGTAGCCAATTAACTTGAGGGTTTTGGGAGTAGAGAAGCCATTAAGGGTGTTCAACAAAATTAATGGTTCAACATCTAGAGGGTTAGAGGGTGGAGTAGGATCATCTACTGCAGGTATCTCTTCAATAGGGGAAACATCAACATCCTTGTCAAAAACATCCTCAAACATAGACATAAAAATCTTATTTTCTTTACACTTGTGCGCCAAAAAATATCTATCATCAAAATTATAACGAAGGACCTTGAGTTGGAGTTCATCCATTTGTAATCGAGTTAATTTATGGATCTTGAGAGGAGTAGCAGAAGGGGCAGAATCGGTGGGCCAAGGGAGAGAAATAAAGGAGGGTTTTATGTTTTGGGCGGAGACAATCTATTGTGATTCCTTGGCTTGTTTATTAGCTTCCAACCAATTTTGGGGGTGAGCCATGAGGACATGAATTCCAAGTTCTCAAATGTGGTTATAAAGTCTTCCATTGTGCCAAACTATTTCAACTTAGTCAAACAAATTAAATGGTGGGTGTCTATGTCAAAGTGTTCATAAAGCTTTGCAACAAACTGTGTCCAAGAAACATACCATTGGCATGAATTTTTACATCAATGTCACCATTTCCTACATTCACGATCCAGATAGAGAACACCATAATGAAGTTTATCCAAATCATCAGTAATTCCATGCAAAGAAAAATAATGTTCCATTTGAGTAACCCAGGGCATGGGATCTGAGCCATCAAATTTATTAACCTAAACTCTAGGAAGACAGGGGTCACGATGAAGGTGATGGGAATAAGGGTTGTGGAAAAGGAAATATTCAATGTCTTCTAGATAGGAAGGTTGTTCAGAGGAGGTAGGATTCAAGGATCGACTCACCAATTTGTCGAGTATGGCATTGATGGTGGGATATTGGTACTTAAGGGATCTATACTGGTCCTTGAGGGTCTCAATATTGAAATTAAGGGAGATAAGACTGGAATTGATGTGATTGATGTCCTCCTTTTTCTGGGTGTTGTCGACAAGCAAAGTATTTTTTTTTTTTTTTTGAATGACAACCATTGGTGAAGAGAANAAAAAAAATGGGCAGGTGGGTCCGCATAGAAAAAAGGGTAACAAATGAGGGGTATCATGGAAGAGAGGAATTTAATGGTATGGGTAGCAAATAAGGGTGTTGGGAGGGGTGGTTGGGTCCATGGAAAAAATGATTACAAGTGATAGGTACCACAATGATCAAGGAGAATAGAGGAGTCCAATAGAATAAGTCTTGAGTAAGGTTGTCGATGGGACCACTATTTTTTTTTACTCCTACAAAGTTATACTCTGGCCTGAAGAATATTGTAGTGGCAGAATTCCCAAGTTATAAATAGTGAAAACTGTGTAGGAATTTTGCAACCTGGATGCAGGAGGTAGGGTTGCGCAACAAAATTTCCCTTATGTATCTTTGTTGTTTCGCTCCTTTCCTAAGGGTTAGGGTTTTTAGGGTTCCTACAGAAAAGGGTTTTCCCTGTGCTATAGCTCTTTAATATATGTGCAAGGTCAAACAATAGTAATCAACCCAATATCTCAAGGCACCAACTAAGGAGACTCAACTTTACTCTTAGTCGTACTACCTGATTACCCAGGTACTAGAGGGTATCTTCCTGCGTGTTGTTCTCAGTGTCACTATAGTAGTCCAACTGACTATCAGATAATCTAGAAATGGTTTCAAGAGACCTAGGGGACTCCCGATATACTTGACGTATGTAGGAGTGATGGCCATGTACATATTTTGTCTGATGTGATACTACTCGAAGGGGTACCAATAGGGGTTATAGAGGTTTCCAACAAGGTGAAACATTTTTTCAAGTAACTCCATGAAACCTTCTATATTTCCTGTGTGTAGTATTCCCCAACCACATTTTTACCTGTTGAATGACAAATCTTTGTTCTTTAAAGATGTTGGCAGTACATGTTTCTATCCTAGAAAAAAAAATCCCTGCAATTTCTACAGAGGAAAGAGCTATGATACCACTTGTAAGGTACCATGTAACATCCCCGACCCTCCAGAGACCAGGTAATGCTACCATGCGAAATATAAACTTATATGATATATATGCATTTTAATGAATTTAAAACACTTAATCACTACAAACACAGAATTACTGCTACCAGTTCAGATTCAAACAAGATTAATAGTAAATCCACATGCAACGGAATACATGATAACATTAAAGCATCACAAAACATGCATAAAATACATAATTAAGCACATCCATGATACTTATCTTTTAGCTAGAGTAATCCACTAACTACGTACAGCCTTCCACGAACCTCCCAGCCTTAGACCGCGTTGCTCATCACACTCAGAAGTAGGTCACCCCCGATATGGGACTAAAATCCACCGGGCAAGGGAATTCTAGGCTTGGCAAGGACAACACGGAAGTTGCACAAAGCAACAAGAAGGATATTTTATCCCAGTAGCCACTTACGCCCACAACACACAGACCCTCATTCTCCACATGTCTGCTCCACCCCAAGAGGATACACCTTCACTAATACAAGTCCATCGGCTAGTACACCTCCCTTACCTTGGGCTTCAACAACAGGCTGGACTAGAAGTCTTAGAGTATTGCAACTACTATGGGACTCCCTTCCAGAAGAACTCACTTCCCAACAAACTCTCTCACCTGGGAGAGTCACTCACATGCCTAAAAACCTGCCTCTTCAACTAGTATTCGACTCAGCTACAGCTGGTTACAGAGGACAACAACAACAACAACAACAGGAACAGGGAAAAACGGGTATGGACACCCAAAAAGGCAACAGTCGAACACTATTACATATCAAGGCTCAATAAGAAACAACCGACAAAAATAAGCCACACTCCGCCAAGCAACGGTGTGGCTACACAACCAACAGTTATGACACAACACTACTCAGAAAACAAAAAGAAACAACCCAAAAACAGTTAAGGCATGAACTCCTCTCTGAAGGTACAGATAAATTAGGTTCACCAAATCACACGTGTCAGCTTCCGTTTCTAGTTTTCAGAAATGCGTGACGGTATGCAGAGGTTCAACGCAGAGGCCAAAATCAAGTTCACGTGCAGGATGGGAGAATGGCAGATGAACTTAGGTGGATGATGGCAGGATGACTCACAAACCCCCACAACATGAGTTGACTCTTCATCTTTAGCTACATGCGCCCAGGTCGACACTTGTCTTCCTGGAGTTGCATGCGCTCCTTTTAGCCTATGTCCCACTTTCCAGGAACTTAGGATAACAAAAACATATCATGTTCACCTTAGTCTTCAGGAAACAATATTAAAATATTATTCCTCTAGAGGTAATTCCCCTATCTTAGCCCCTAGTCCCAATACTTAGCCCCCCTTCCTTACCCTACCTAGTGGAGCTTAGTCCCCCATAAATCTTCTTCGTGGTCGGTCTACATGCAATAGTGTTTATATTTTTATTAATGTTTTGCATAATTACATATACAAAAATTAGGCTCATTGGCCTTGGCATCTGGCTCACCAGCCTAATAAAAACATAAGTCTTTCAGATTATAACCACTTGGCTCACCAGCCTATAAGAAAAATAAAAATTCATAAGGGTCTCGGCCTTGGGCTATTACAATCCCCTCCCCTTTATTTTTTCACTTTCCTCAGTGCAACTTATTTACAAAACAACAACGCGATTTCCAAAATCTTCAAAAACTGTGGGTACTCTGCCCGCATAGAATCTTCATGCTCCCATGTTACATCCTTAGGACCATACCAGGTCCACTAGACTTTTACAAGCCCTATGGATCGATTCTGGAGCTTCTTTCTTTTTCGGTCCAGTATACGCACCGGATGCACCTACAAGACGCCTCCTTGCTCCACCTGAATCACATTCAAATCGAGTACATGATTAGCATCAAGTATATATTTCTTAAGAAATGAAATATGAAACAAATTATGTACAGTCATAGATGCAGACAATGCAATCATATATTCAACTGGTCCAATCCTTTCTAGGATTTCAAACGGTCCACAAAATCTGGCTCCCAACTTTGAACAGTTTCCCAGCTTCAGTTAACCTCTGTTAGGTTTCACTTTCAGGAAAACATGATAACCCACTTTAAAATCCATGTGGGTCCTGTTCTTATCAGCATAACTCTTCTTCATGTCTTGGGCAGTTTTCAAATTCTTCTTAATCTTCAACATTTGTTCTTCCATTTCCTTGAGCAACTTTGGCCCAACCACTACTCTATCAACTGGGTTATCCCAACTTACTAGAGTGTTGCACTTTCTATCGTAAAGTGCTTCAAATGGGCTCATCTTCAGTGATGCTTGATACCCATTATTGTAGGCAAATTCTAAGAAGTGTAGGTAGTCTTCCCATTTAGACAGTTTTTCCATCACATACATCCTTAGCATGTCTTCTATCACTTGGTTCACCCTCTTCATCTTCCCATTGGACTCATGATGATAAGCAGTGTTGAAGTTCAAATTCATTTTGAACCCCTTGAATAACCCTTTCCAGAACTTTGAGGTGAATTTTGGGTCTCTATCAGACACAATTGTCATGGGAACGTCGTGCAATCATGTTATTTCCCTCATAAATATATCGACAACATTAGTTTCTTTGTGCATAGTATTTAATGGAATAAAATGGGAAACTTTCGTAAGCTTTTCCACCACCACCATGATTGAATCATGTTGCTTGTTGGTCCTGGGTAATCATGTGATGAAATCCATTGTCACTACCTCCCACTTCCACTCAGGAATGGGTAAAGGATGTAACAACCCGACTGGGTCCCTATGCTCAGCTTTGACCTTCTGTCATTCCATACATCTGGCGATGTATTCTGCAATTTCTTTCTTCATACCTAGACAAAAGTAATGGCTCTTGACTGTTGCCACGATTTTTTTATATCCAGGGTGCCTAGCATAAGGCACATTATGCATTTCCTTCAAAATCATAATTTTCAATTCCTGGAAATTAGGTACATAAACTCTGTTTTTGTACAGAAATGTTCCATCAGCTCCCAACTTATAATCTTCTACTTTCTGTAGCATCTTACCATGTTGTAGCTTTGATACCAACTCCATGTATTGAAAATCTACATTTGCAGCTTCCAAAATTCTTGCCTTAATGTTAGTTTTGTACATGCTAATGGTTGTAGCATGTATTTCATGCACTCTCCTATTGAGCGCATCAACCACTTTGTTATCCTTTCCTTTGATATGCTTGATATCAAAGTCATACTCATAGAGGAATTATAACTACCTACTTTGCCTACAATTCAAGGTTGGATGATCAAACAAATACTTCAGACCGTTATGATCTGTCCTTAGTTCAAACCTCCTTCACATGAGGTAATGCCTCCATTTCTTCAGAGCATGAACGATGGTCGCCAACTCCAAATCATGAGTTGCATAGTTCTTTTCGTTCTCTTTCAATTTCCTGGACTCATAACATATTACAAATCCATTCTGTCCGAGGAATCCTCCCAGTCCTTCTTTGCATGCATCTATGCACACTACGAAATATTCATTCGGATCTGCAATCCTCAAGATTGGAGCACTGGTTAAAAACTGCTTCAATCATCGGAAGTTCTTCTCACATTATTCTATCCACTGAAACTTCTTCTCCTTCCTTTAAAAGGAAGTGATAGGGTGAGCTATCCTTGAGAACCTTGCAATGAAACTTCTGTAATAGCCAGCTAGGGCCATAAAGGATTTGACTTCTGTTACATTCTTTGGCACTGACCATTCCCTGATGGATTCTATCTTCTCAGGATCCACGACTATCCCATCCTTTGAAATGATATGCCCCAAGTAATGGATCTGTGTTTGATAAAATGAGCACTTGCTCAATTTGGCATACAACTGGTGCTCTCTTAGCACCTGCAACACCATCCTCAGATGTTTTTCATGCTCTTCCTTCGACTTGGAATACACCAGGATGTGATCCAAAAAGACTATGACAAACTTGTCTAGATATTCTTTGAATACACCATTCATTAGGCACATAAAAATAGTTGGTGCAGTTGACAAGCCAAATGGAACCACTATGAATTCATAATGACCATACCTTGTTATGAAGGTAGTCTTGCTGATGTCTTCATCTTTTATTCTTACCTAGTGATATCCTGACCTGAGGTCTATTTTTGAAAATATATTGGCATCCTTCAACTAATCAAAGAGATCATCGATCCTTGGTAGAGGATACTTGTTCTTAACAGTCACTTTGTTCATCTATCTGAAATCGATGCACAATCTAAATGTTCCATCCTTCTTCTTCACGAATAGGACCGAGGCTCCCCAAGGTGACACACTTGGGTGTATATACTCCTTCTTCAGAAGCTCTTCAAGCTGTAATTGCAGTTCTTTTAGCTATGGTGTACTCATTCTGTAAGGAGCTTTTGATACTAGAGTTGATCCAGGCATCAAGTTTACAGAAAAGTCAATATCTCTTTTCAGGGGTAGTCCTGGTACCTCCTGGAATACATCCTCAAACTCCTTTAGTATTGCATGGTATTCAATACTTGGCACCTTATCCTTAGGTGCTTCCTCCATGTGGGCTGCAAATAATTGAAAACCTTTGTTGTAGCACTTCTTCAGCTGCATTGATGAGATTTTTCCAACAATAATTGCCCTGGGAATTCCTTGGACTATTCTCTGATTCCATTCCTCATATAGGCAAGTGAATTCCTTGTTACGACAGTCCAATATGGCATTTTTCTGGTCCAACCAATCCATCCCAATTAGACAGTCATAGCAACATAAAGGTAAAATGATCAATTCAACTCTCGTGCTCAGTCCATTCATGTCCACTGGACAAGACTTAACCAATTATGTAACCTTTCTCTTGGTTCTTGTAGCCAGCTTCACTAACCAATATTTTCCATGTTTGCTTCTCGACAATTGCAAACTTTCCACCACTCTAGGATCTACATAAATATGACTAGCCCCTGAATCAATTAAAATAGTAAAGGCATGGTTGTTGGTCATACCTTCCACTTCAATCATGTGCGACTGATAGTCTTCTTGCTTGTTGTCTAGGGCTACATAGATCCTTGGTACTCTATTTCCCATGTCCTCCATTGTTTCTGCATGTTGAACATTGTGGACAATTCTCACTTTGTCATTCCTGTGGGGGCAATATTTGTACCTGTGATTTCCTTTACAGCCCCAACATTCCATAGGTGGTTGTATTGGCATTTTCCCACCTACTTTAGCCTTCCTAGGATCTCTAAAACTTGGCTTTACTTGAGGGATATTCCTGAAAAATGGTGGTTTGATTCCCTTTTTCCTTTGCTCCCTCTTAAACTTCTTCTTATCTTCCCAAGCTTTTTGGAAAGTAGGCTTTTCTTTTTGTTGATCATATAATCACTTTTCTCTTCTTATAGTTTCTTCCATAGTATTTGGGTCATCATATTGGATCTTGTCGCTGATGGAAGGTGACAGTCCATTCAGATACCTTCGAATTTTCATAGTCTCGTCCTTGATGAAAGGAACATACTTCAGCAATTCCAAAAACCTTCATTCATATTCATCAATGGTCATGCTGCCCAGCTTGAGTTCAAATAACTCTTTCATATTTTTTTCATAGTATCTCTTAGTTAAGTACTTCTTTTCAAAATGTCTCTTGAACTCCCTCCAAGTAACATTCTTTTCTCTAACGTGTTTTACTTGCACAAGTTGCTCCCACCATATGGATGCCTTTCCTTTAAGTTGGTAGGTGGAAATTCTTCCCTCTGCATGAGAAGAATAGTTATGTAGTTGGAAATATTTCCTCATGCCCAACAACCATGTCTCAACATATTCATCTTTCTTGTGTTCTCATCAAAAGTAGGAGGCTTATCTTGTTCATTTCACCCTTCAGTTCATCCACTCCAAATATCCTATGTTTTCTAGTAGGAGATGGGATTGAACTACTGTGTGCCTCCTTATTGGAATTTTTTAGGGACTGAAGATGATGCCTGCTAATGCTTCTTGATCTTCTTTTCCTCTCAGGGTTCTTGCGACTCCCTGTTTTTATTAAAACACTCTCCTTATCCAACTTCTTTTCGATTCTTTCCAGACTTTGCATCAACTTTAAGTTGAATTTTCCTTGTTGATCCCTGGATTTCATGATATTTTTTTTATCAGCTCGGTGAGTCTGGGCATCTTTCTGCAATTGATCAATGATTTTCATCATATGCTCTTCCTTTTCCATCTCTCTTCTGTGCCCATTGCAGTTCGATTCTTCCACTCCTAAATGGACACCTATTCCTTTTATGTCATTCTCTGAGCTAGAATCATTATGTTCCTCCTCCATTTCTTTGCACTCAGTGGAAATTTGTTGTGGTCCTGACACTCGTTGAAATCTGCAAACACAACGTCCATTCAATCGGAATTTGTCAGGCCATCAGTGCTTAACAATTCCCACAGAATTCATAAACCAATATGATTTAAGAAAAACATCCAGATTTCATTTTATTTTCGAGCTTTCGTATGCTTTGTAATAAATTTCGGGCATTATCCCCTTCCTCTCAGTCCCCAGCCCATGTGATCACAGGTCGTGACCAAACGCTAAGTCAAAAGGTGCCTACTCGGGCCTTCAGCTTTGGAAATTTTCAAAGCACAACATAACAATCTCTTGGAGTTCCGAGTTATCGAACTCGCGAAGTAGAGTGGATCAACAATCCATGTCTACCCAACATCCAACGACTAACACTTACTATGGAACCTCGGGTGTCTAAGTTCTGGGTCTTTGGGACTTCGAAGCTTCGGAGGATCTTGGATCCGAACATACGAATTGTTAATCTTCGAACATTCCCAATCACCTTTGGTGACGTCCTTACATTACATCACTTAACATTTTCCAATTGTGAGGGCATGCAATGGTGGTTTGGAGTAACCCGCCTTTCATCCCGCAATTCTTCTGATGCTGACACGTAACCCGTTGGAAAAACCAAGGTTTAGATTGTGGGACCGCCTTGGATAATTAACTTCCATGCAACTTGGGTCCCCGAAATTCCTTCTGGTCCTTAATATTGATGTATCATGATCAACACCACTGTGGGTCCTCCAACCTTTAACTATGTTACCTAACCTTGACCCCACTAACCCTACTCATACAGGATGCCACATGGAGGAATATTAGCGGTTGATACGTGGCCCATTCATATGGGTGACATGCACCATGTTCCAAATGCCATTTCAATATTCCACAGGTTTGAAACCCACTGACACATGGCATACATCCTATCTGTTCATGTCACCTCCAGGTGACCTCCTCATGACTCACCACTTCGTCTCTTCAGGCTTTGGAGCTTTGAACTTTGGGAGTTTCAACTCCTCTACGCTCGCCTTTTCCCAGAGCACTTTCCCCCAAAGTTCACGATCCACTGACATGTGTCCTCCTTCATGATCAATGAATATGAGTGACTTCAGCACTTCGGGCTTCGGGAGTTTCAAAATCACAGTACTTACCTCCTCACGAAGTACTTCCACCCAAATTAAATGATCTCTTGACGTGTGTCCTTCGCAATGGATGGTTCCGATCTACTTTGGCCTTCGGGACTTCAATATTTTGTCACACTCCACACTTGAAATCCTCTAAAGTGACTTTCCTTTGCCTCCCTAGACATGGATCTAATGGTCTAGACTCCTTCCAACAACAAATATGGAGACTATTGTCGCTCCTCCTCCTAAGCTTTGTTTCTCTAACCCCTTTCTACTTAGAGGGTTGCTTCGACACTTAGTCGACCTTCGTATCTGTGCACTCCTTGCAACATATCTTCACATCCCTTTACGAGAAAACTCAATCTATTTCTCTCATGATTTTTGAGTCAAAGACTCTATCGACGCACTCCTTGCACCCAGGGAACCTCTGAACCTTGAATTTTGTCCCTTTCAACAACAATTCACTCTGAAATATTTATCTCGTTAACCACTAACATGGCCCATCTAGGCTCAGTGTTGTAACCATGTTCTGATACCATATTGTCACATCCCCGATCCTCCAGAGACTGGGTAATGATACCATGTGGAATATAAACTTATATGATATATATGCATTTTAATGAATTTAAAACACTTAATCATGATAAAAACATAATTGTTGCTACCAGTTCATATTCAAACAATATTGACAGTAAATCCACATGCAACGGAATACATGATAACATTCAAGCATCACAAAAATGCATAAAATACATAATTAAGCACAACAATGATACTTATCTTTTAGTTGGAGTAATCCACTAACTGCATGTAGACCTTCCACGAACCTCCCAGCCTTAGACCATGTTTCTCATCACTCTCAGCAGTAGGTCACCCCCGTGATGGGACTAAACTCCACCGGGCAAGGGAATTCTAGGCTTGGCAAGGACAACAAGGAAGTTGCACAAAGCAATAGGAAGGATCTTTTATCCCAGGAGCCACTTACACCCACAACACACGGACCCTCATTCCCCACATTCTTGCTCCACCCCAAGAGGATACACATTCACTAATACAATTCCATCAGCTATTACACCTCCCTTACCTTGGGCTTCAACAACAGGCTGGACCAGAAGTCTTAGAGTACTGTGGCTACTATGGGACTCCGTTCCAGGAGAAATCACTTCCCAACAAACTCTCTCACTTGGGAGAGTTTCTCACCGGCCTAACAATCTGCCTCTTCAACCAGTCTTCGACTCAGCTATAACTATTTATGGATGACAGCAACAACAACAGCAACAGGAATAGGGAAAACTGGGTATGGACACCCAAAAAGGAAACAATCGAACACTAGGACATATCAAGGCTCAGTAAGAAACAACCGACAACAGCAAGCCACCCTCCATCAAGGAATTGCATGGTCGCACAGCCAACAGTTATGACACAACACTGCTTAGACAACAGAAAGAAACAACCCAAAAATGGTTAAGGCACGAACTCGGTTCTGCAGGTGTGGATAGACTAGGTTCACCAAATCACACAGGTTGGCTTCCCTTTCTAGTTTTCAGAGATGCGTGAGGGTATGCAGAGGTCCAAAGCAGAGGCCAAAATTAGGTTCACATGTAGGATGGGAGAATGGTAGACAAACTTAGGCAAATGATGGAAAAATGAATCGCAAACCTCCCTAACACGAGCTGATGCTTCATCTTTAGCTGCATGCGCCCAGGTGGACACTTGTCTTTCTAGAGTTTCATGCAATCCATTTAGCCTACGTCCCACTTTCTAGGAACTTAGGATAACAAAAACATATCATGTTCACCTTAGACTTCAGGAAATAATATTAAAATATTGTTCCTCTAGAGGTAAGCCCCCTAGCTTAGCCCCTAGGCCCAATACTTAGCCCCCCTTACTTACCCTACCTAGTGGAGCTTAGTCCCCCATAACTCTTCTTCGTGGTCGGTCTACATGCAGTAGTGTTTATATTTTTATTAATATTATGTATAATTACATATAAAAAAGCAGGCTCATTGGCCTTGTCATCTAGCTCACCAGCCTAACAAACACATAAGCCTTTCAGCTTATAACCACTTGGCTCACCAGCCTATAAGAAAAATTACAATTCAAAAGGGGCTCGGCCTTGGGGTATTACATACCATATGTATTATAATAAGCAGAAACATATAAAATATTGCAGCAAATACTAGTGGAATGACAAAATATAGAGAATAACAACACCAACGATGATACCTTTATTGATATAAATCCAAGTTCACTTGTCTCTTTGAGGGGGAAGCCTCTAGAAAAGCAACGCTCTATTACAAGAATTCTCAAGACAAGAATTTCCCATACCTTTTACTTATATATATAGTAATTATATCTTCTAAATAAAATTCTATAGAAAGATCTTTCTAGAAGCAGAAGCTTCTATTAAGTCTTCTTACATTAGACTTATTCACATTATTATATAGACATTATTTACTAATGTTATCCTTAATTATATAGAAAACATATTATTCTATCTACATGAAGGGTTAGGGAGGTTTTGTCCCTAACAAATATGTGCATTCTTATGCCTTGTAAAAAAACTATCAAAGGACAAGAAACAAAAAACATGTTCTTTGAACATGTTTGGGTGCACTTTGGGATACTAAGGAGCATCATCTTAAATATGTATACTACATTTTTCAATGCCTTTTGGACTACACTTTGGGAGAATATGAACACGAAGTTAAAGAGATCTACAACATTGCATATACAAACAAATGGGTAGAAAAATTTAGTCAATAGGACTTTGATACAACTTTTGATGGGTTACAATTAGAAGCAGCAAAAGACCTAGGATAAAAATTTGATCTACATTCAACACTCTTATAATAGATCAATCCATACTTCTACTAATAAGTCCCATTTTGAAACTTGATTTGGGTATTTTCCATCTTCACCCTCAGATGTTGTCTCTGGAAAACAAGGAGTGAGAGAATACATCATAGGAGAAGCATTGACAGTAGAGAAGTTTGTTGAAAATATTAGGTAGATCCATTTGAAATTATAGGAGACATTGAAGAAGTCATAGGAAAGGTACAAAGCCCAACATGAATGGCATGGAATAGAGAAATCATACAAAGTGAGAGACAAATTTTGGTTACAAATGAACAAGGAAATAGTACAAGGTCCTGGTAAGAAGATCAAGGCTCTATGGTATGGTTCTTTTGAAGTATTGGATAAAGTGGGTGATAATGCCTATAGACTCAATCTACCCCCATATATGCGCATTTAATCAATAGTGAATGTGGAGAATCTGAAACTCTGTGAGCCTTCCATGTTAGATCAGGAAACTAAGGAGAAATTCCTACCTATGATAGATGAATTAGCACCATAAACTAAGGAAAATTTGGCAAAAGATATAGTTTTATAGAATAAGTCCTAAACTACCAGACATGGATAACATGACCTTTGGTAGATCGGGTTGAAAGGACAACTTCCAGGCGAAGAAAAATGGGTAGAGGAAAAATTTCCTCAACTCATTCAATAAAATATTTTGGGGATCAAAAGACTCCCTAAATGGGGAGGTATGATTTAGAATGGATCATCATATAATTTTCCATCTATCTTAGTACTTTCTAGGTGGAAAAATTGGAGGAATTGGCTTATAGGTCCCTTTTCAATCGCATGTCCCATTTTGGATATTTGGGGTCCAAAACCTTTTATATCCACTTTAAGACATCAAATGGCATTTTGGGGGAGTCAAAAATTTGCACACGTAGCTCCATCCCCTTATTTTTGTTCTGCACTTTGATACCTTTCAAATAGTGTGAAAATCACCTCAATCAAAGCTCGTATGTGGAAGTTATGCCTTCCTAAAGTTGAC
This sequence comes from Picea sitchensis, assembly GCA_010110895.2. NCBI lineage: Eukaryota > Viridiplantae > Streptophyta > Pinopsida > Pinales > Pinaceae > Picea > Picea sitchensis. Next base: position 21,303 of record SNQJ01S0148837.1, read on the forward strand.
CTACCTTGTTCACCACCATGGTATGAGTGGATGCCACATCAGCCCTCATTAATCACACATGTGGAGATATCCATGTGTGTAATTTCAAGAATATTATATAAGGTCCAAAATCTTATCACTAATTGAGGGTTGAGGACGCAAAAACTTGAACCTTAGATGTCTATCGTGCTATGTTAAATACTGGGCCACTAGGAAGAGGAGGGATTTCATTCTTTTAGCATTGTACTTGTTCCATATTTGAGTAGAGCATCTAGGAGTGGGATTTGAGAGGATAACATAGGAGGAAGTAGATTATGTATTAGACGTTCATGCCACAATGTCATAGGAAACTCCATAGTGAGTGCCCCTTTCTTTGTATTTGCATTTTCATAACTAAAGAAAAGAGACTAGAGCATAGGCCTCACCTTCTAGTTGGGTTTTCTATCATATTAGGTTTCCTAGAATACATCTTGTGTTCAATGGTGTGTATGGTGTGTTTATTTGCTTGTTCCTTCATTTCAATTTCAATTATTTTATAAATTCAAGAATTGATCTAGTAACAATTAATCTGGGATCTAAGGAAATAATTTGCATAATCTAATATTTCAAAATATTACAATATTTGTTGTGACGAATTGTTCCAGTGGAATATCCACGGTAGATTACATATCAGTATGGCCTCCACCCACCTAATGAAATAGTTTGTAGTCGCCAACATCCATCAATATCTATTACTAGAATTTTCTTTAAACTCACCGACAAAATCCAAACCCCACTGTTGAAAAGGTTCTTCAACTATAACTTGTTTCAAAGGTAAAGTGGGAAATCATTATTTCCTTGAGAAAAATTGGCATGGATGACAATACCTAACATAACAATGAGTGTCAATGAACAATGTAGGCCAATAATAATCTACCCTCAATATTTTATGTGTAGTAGTATAGCCTGCAAAATGGCCCCCACAATATACCGAATTAAATTATTCAACTAACTTGTTGGCCTCTTCTTTGTTAACGCATCTAAGGATTATTCCATCAAGGTTTCTTCAACCAAGGACATCCTAGTTCAAACAAAATATCATGAATTTCAATCTCAAATCTCTTATTTTATGATCAATCAAGTGGTTACGACATGATAAATTCTTCAAGTAATAAATGATATCCAAATACCACTCATCATTTTCAAATTCACTCAAGACCAAATTCACTTGGTCATTCTCACCTAATCCCAAGGATTTCTCATTCCCTTAAGTCAACATATTAGCTAAAACTTTCCCTTTTATGATTTTAGTTGCTTTAATGTCAAGGTCATACTCTTGAATCTTTGATAACCATTTCCCCCTAGTTCTAAGACAATATTATTGCATCAATACATCTTTAAGAGCTAGGTATGGGAAATGCGTTATGATTTTGTTGCACCCAACATAACTCCTAAAATGTTTCAATGATTGCACTAAGGCATAGGCTTTCTTTTCAGTAATGGTGTATTTTAATTCAGAATCCCTAAGGATCTTACTCATGAAAGCAATAGGTTTCTTATAATTAACCTTGTTCTTTTGCAAAAACACACCAACAGCAGTATATTCAAATGCAAATGAGAAAATGACAAAGTCTCAGGAATAATTATGCCAAACAAGGATTGGTGTCATTGTGATGGATTCTTTAATGTATTTGAAATATTTCTTACTACAATCATCCCATTTGAACAACACATATTTCTTCAAAAAAGAATTCATTGGTTTGACAATTTCGACAAAAGTTGGAATAAATATTCTTATAAAGTTAATCTTTCCGAAGAATGACTATAAATCCTTTCTATTAAATTGGAAATGAATTTTTCTTATGGATTCAAATATTTCTAGATCAATACATATACCTTCTTTGGAGATAATGTGACCCAACAATTTCCCTTGGTCTACACCAAATGTTGAATTCTTAGGATTGATTGAGATTCCATACTTTCAACATCACTTAGACACTTTCCTCAAATGATGCACATGTGCATTTCTTTCCTTGGGAACAATAATTAAGTCATCTTGGTAAATATTGATTATCTTTTAGAACAAGTCCCTGAAAGAAAAGTCCATTTCCCTCTGAAAGGTTGAACCAACATTTAAAAGAAAAAGGGAATTCTCAAGTACTTGTAGGTTCCCCATGAGGTGGTGAAAGTTGTATTAAATTGGTCTTCTTCTTTAACCAAAACTTGGTTATATCTTGAGAAACCATCC
>SNQJ01S0148838.1:11134-21149 GCA_010110895.2 Picea sitchensis
TGGTTCATTTCAATAATATATCTACAATTGCTAGTAATAGAAAGGCATGGGGAATCCTCATATCAAAGGGGGGTAAATATGGCAAGAGGTTGTAGAGACACTAACATTAGTTGAGGAATAATAATTCCCCGCTCCATTTTTTTATGTTATTAGATGCAACTAATACCACAATAGCGTCAAAAGTAAAGTGATATTTATATGTTAAATCTCTCAAGGCTCAAATTTTGATCGGGTGGGTCTGCCTAGGGTTCTCCGCCTCGAACCAGTCGTGTGTCGCCCCTCTCAGCCACTGCAACCATGGAGGTCGAGGGAGGGGAGCCCTAGGCCCCCTCCTACAGTTCCGTCACCGCCAAGGAACATGACTCTTACTACTCGAAAAGACCGACCTTCGAACTCTCGGAAGGCATGCAAAACATTATCTGGGAGGAAGAGATGTCTAAGGAAACGCCAATGGAAATCGATCCAGTAGTGAACCACACCAAAACCAATCGCACTTGGGAACCAGGCAAATGTATTCCGCAAGCCCCAACCACTCCAAATACATTATCAACTCTCTAAGAATAGAGGACGAGAAACAATACATGAGGGATTTTGCTTTGATAAGAAACTTTTTAGGGCTATGGCCCTCAAAAAAGGATCTAGTCAAATGGATCGAGCACTGGTGGAAACCCCAAGGCCACTATGACCTCCAACTTGGATCAAAAGGCTTCTTTACCATCATTTTTCATAATCTGGAAGATAAAAATCGAATCTTTGGAGGATGACCGTATTTCTACAACTCGGTCGGCCTCTTCCTCCGTTTCTAGATGGAAAGTTTCAACCTCGAAAAAGAAGACTTCATGCATGAAATGGTATGGTTGAGACTCTACTCACTCCCACAAGAATTTTGGTTGGAAGAGATCCTTACGGGAATCGAAAACACCATCAGCATCTACGTCAAAGCCTTGGAAGCGACAAAACAAAGAAGGTACACAGCCTATGCTCGCATATGTGTTTACTTGAATATATCCAAACCCCTCCGAGGGGAAATTACTCTAGACTACCAAGATGATGAATGGTCCCAAACCCTCGACTATGAGCACATCCCCTTTTGCTGTTAAAAATGTCATGAGCACGAACACCTTTTTCGCGAGTGGCCATTAAATAATCCTACCAAACCCTTTACGGAAGACCTCGACAAATCCAAGGACGGTTTCATCCCTGCCATGGGAAGACACAAGAATCAAGTCAAAAAGGCCCCCCTAGACCCCCAATCAAGAACTCCTTTGATGTCCTCCAAACCCCAGCCGACATACCCTCCTCCTCAATGGCACCACAGACCGACCCCACTAAATGCCAAAGCACCGTGAATCCTGATCATTCAACCCAGATCCCTCTAAACCATTACCCTTTGACGCCTCCCTTCCCGCCACACTTGGACCAGAAATAGGAGATCCAGACATAGACCTGGAAGATTAGGAGATGGCAGGCATCGACATGGCACACCTGGAGCAAGCTTATCGTAAGAAACAATTATACACTATACCACCAGACCAGTTGCGTAAAGTGCACAAAGTCTTTCTCAACTCCTCGACAGGGTGAATAGTCAGAGCCAGCACAAACCTTGGAATTCAAAATGGAACAACCAAAGATCCTCGCAAACCTTCAAAAGATGAGAAAAAAGGGGTGAAAAACTGAAACATCAACTCATTCAATATGTCGGGAACTTCCTCGTCAACTCGGGTCAGATACATCTGATCTCAGACTTCTTCCCCCCCCTCCAACCCCCATCATCCTCATGAAGATGCTATCCTGGAATATAAGGGGTCTGAATGCAAAAAACAAACAAGCTATGCTTCGAGAGAGAATCAAGAAATATCATCCAGATATTCTCATTCTGCAAGAAACAAAATGTGTGGGAGAGGAGGCCTCTTCTATGCTTCAAAAATGCTGGAAGTAGGCCAATCACGTGGAAATCGATGCCAAGGGAGCCACTGACAGTCTAGTGATGCTTTGGAACCCATTCACAGTTCTGTTGGACGACTTCTTCACCTCCAAATGGACCATCACTCCTTCTTTTCGTCTCATTGGCTCAAACAAACTTGGATACATTACAAATATATACGATCCCACTAAACTAGGTGAAAAGGAATCCTTCCTCAATAACTTGGACTCGTTAGCCGATCACATCAGCCCCCAAAGATGGATTCTCGAGGGAGACTTCAACATAATAATAGGTTTAGAGGAAAAAAAGGGGGGCACACGTACTCTAGGAAATGACAACAAGCATTTTAGTCGCTTCATAGGATTTCATAACCTTATTGATGTCAGTACAGACAATGGACCTTTCGCATGGTCCAACAGGCACTCGGGGACTCAACAGGTCTCCTGCAGACTTGATCGCTTCCTCATCTCAGAAGCCATAATGCTATATGGACTAGCGTGGAACACCATGATCATTGACTCTCCGGGCTCATATCATTGGTCGATCCTCCTCAATATCAACATAAGTGGCACTCCTGGCAGAAATCCATTTCTCTTTGAGAAATTCTGGTTGACCCACCCAGACTTCCAAGCTAATATCAAGTCGTGGTGGAAAGAAGCAGCTATACATACAGGGACTCCCATGTACAGATTCCAACAAAGACTAAAGAATCTCAAACAACATCTAAAATCTTGGAATAAATCTACCTTCAGAAACATATTTCAAGCACAGGATAATCTCAACCAAAAAATTCAAAGCCTCCAATAGCAGATCAGATAGCAAGGCCTCACAGACCCCCTCAAGCACTAGGAAACCCTTCTAAATAACCAGTTGGTTGAAAGAAGGGCATAGGAGGAAATCCTCTGGAGGCAAAAATATCGCATCCAATGGATGAAAGAGGGAGAAAGACATATTAAATTCTTCCATAGATCCATGGTCCAGCGACGTCAAACAAATCGCATTACTCACCTAATCTCAGATCAAGGAACGAAAATTCAACAACATGCTGATATTGAAAAGGAAATTCTCTCCTACTACAAAAACCTTCTCTCAGAACCCCCAGTGGATCGGTCCCAGGCAATAGAAACCATCCTCAAGAACATACCCAAGGAGGTCACCAAAGATAAGAATGGGGCACTAATGAGACCAATAACTCAGGAGGAGGTGGATCAAGCCCTAAGGAACACCCCTAAAGGCAAAGCTCCGGGGCCGGAAGGGTTCACTTCAAATTTTTTCCACCATTGTTGGAGCATCATATGAGTGGATGTTTGAGAAATAATCGAGGACTCAAAAATATCAGGACAAGTCCTCCAAGCACTCAATGTCACCTTTCTCACACTCATCCCCAAGGAAAACCACACCACGTCCCCCTTGCACTTTCGACCCATCGCCCTTTGCAACATCATGTGGAAGGAAGAATATTATGGACAGTGTCATCTTGGCACACAAAGTAATCCACTCCACTCGACAAAATCACCAGGTAATGGTATGCTCCTAAAAATGGATCTCTCAAACAATTTTGATAAATTAAGCTGGAGTTACTTAAAATCTACTCTCCTCGCCTTTGGTTTTGAACCCAATTGGGTCTCCTTGAAAATCAACCTCACTTCTTCAACTCTGTTTTCCATCCTGATCAATGGCGTCCCCCCCAGAACTTTCTCGCCTTCCAGAGGCATAATACAATGGGACTTGCTCTCCCCTTTCCTCTTCATAATCATGGCGAAAAGACTAAGCCGCACTATCAAAGAAGCCATATCGGATCACTCCCTCTCTGGTCTTAGCCCCCACGGTGTCTCGCCTCCCATTTCCCATAGTCAGTTCGTAGATGACCTACTCCTAATGGGAGTAACCACAGCTCGAGAAGTCGTCCGCATCAACTCCATCATCACCCTCTTCTACGAAGCCTCGGGCATGGAGGTGAACCTCTCCAAATCACAGGTATTCTTTTTCAATATGCCTCCGGAGATCCAAAACCATCTCACGCTTCTACAGGGTTTCACTCGCAGCACCCAGCCATCCACCTACCTAGGAATCCCCCTCATCAATAATCCGCTAAGAAATCTTTCCTAGGAATCCCTACTCTCCAAATCCCACAAACGACTCTCACTGTGGAATTTTCGATCCCTCAATCTGCCTCGCTACCTCATCCTCCTTAAGTTTGTACTTCAATCTCTACCAGTCTACACTTTCTCAGCTCTGACAACTCTAAACTTCATCCTCAGTACCCTGAGAAACATCCAAAGGCACTTTCTTTGACAGGGCACTAAAGAAGGATGCAAAATGACCCTTGTAAGCTGGGAAAATGTCTGCAAACTAAGAAAGTAGCGAGGTTGGGCCTCAGATACCTTGCCCTTCTCAATAAGATTCTCGGTGCAAAAATTTGGTGGAGATGGTTAAAGAGACCCTAAGACCTGTAAGCGTTCTTGTGGAATGTGTTAGCGACATTATTTGTCTTGGGGCTCAAATACACCCAGGTCTGCAGGTTATGCGGGAAGCGCCCCAGTGCAAAGCGGGAGAGTCTCTTTTCCGATCACAAGTCAAGCGAGCGAGCAAAGTGTTGGTTGTCACTTGTCGAGATTCAACTGCAAAGCGAATCAACGGTCATCGAGATTTTGGGGTTGTCGAGTTGTTTGGGATTTAGCACAAAGCGTAGCACCAATAGTTCAAGGCAAATCTGGGTCGTCCGATCCAGTTGAGACAGGTGGCAGTCAGTCGACATTTCGAGGATCGACGTTTCGGGAGACAAGTAGCCTCCCATTCTTTACAGCTGAAATTGCCAATCAGCGAAACGCCGAAAGCACCTTTGGAGCCAAGCCCATGGTCTTAGCACCTGGTCACATCAAGCGAGCCTGTGAATGGGGGTAGCCCCCTTTATAAGAACGAATGTTATTTGGGCCGTTCATCTGAAGGACACGCGGCGCACATCCGTGTCACATCGGCATTCGGGAGTTCGAGGGGTAAGCGCTCCTCGTCATTTCACCTCTCGAAACCTCGAATCTCGAAACGTCGAAAGTGCCCAGAACTAGGCTCACGGTTTTGGCGCATGGTCACAAAGGAGTAGACCTAAAGGAGGGGCGCTAATGTTTATCATTCGACGAGACGGGCCCTAGAGCGTCAAGAGTGATCTTAGCCGTTCATCCTAGATGAACATGTGGTGCGCGATTGGGTCCTCCCGGCCTTTCGCTCATCATGATTTCACAGCAGGAAGACTTGCTCCTTCCTATCCACGAACCCCGAAGCGTTGAAAGCGCCCAAAGGCGGGCCCACCATATCGAGGAGTAGTCTCAGTCGTCCATCTAAAGGGGACATCTGGTGCGTGATTAGGCTCCCCGCCTTCTTGCCCATCGTGATTTTGAAGCGCAAGAAGCAGCTCCCTCATATCCCCGATGCGCGAAGTGACGGGAGCGTCCAGGACCTGGGGCCCGCATCAGCGTTGGGTGAATTTAGGACCGTAAGATTTGAAATACGCGTGGCGACAGATTAAGCCGTCTCGAGGTTTTGCTCATCGCAATTTCAAGAAGCATGGATCAACCCCTTCATATCCGCGAACGCCGAAAACACCTTTGGGAGTAAGCACACGGTCATAGCCCGTGGTCACTTGGGAGACAAAGAGAGTTGTGCAAGAGGGGCCAAAGGCACCGAGTTCAGTTACAGAGGAGATCATCGCGACCTCCAGGCACCATCGGATCTGATCTCAATCCCGTGTCTCGCTTGGAGTAAATGAAGGCATGAATGGGTGGTTGAGACCTCCCTTCATTCATTAAGTGTGAGATATGGAGGGTCTGGCAAGCGGTCTGCTCGAAGGGGTCCTGTGTACCGTTTTTTCCAAAGAAGCCATGCCGAAGTCTTCGAAGAGACAGAGAAGTCTGCACACGCTAGCTCGGAACCATGCGCAGTTAAGGTGGCGCGTGAAGAAGGATTTCAGTACAAATTTGACTTAAAAGACATTGAGCCCTGGGTGACTGGGCACGCCTCTGTTAGGCGAATTTTCCTGAGTATATAGGCTCAGTTTTTGTATTTTGTAAGTATCGATGGTAGAGCGAAGCTCCCGATTGTAATGTTTTAACAGACGCTCTAGTTTTTTATTATGCATCTGTATGTAAGATTTCTTGTTTTATGAAAGACAGTTTCCCTGTTTCATCTAGTTTTCATCTCATATTGAGGGAGTTCATGATTGACTGATTCACATGAATTATTGCAGTTGCGTTATGATGAAGGTTTTATTGTGACACTATTGTATTCCCTGGTTTTCTGCGTTTGAATGTAAGATCTCGCATTTAAATGCATTCTCCTACAGTCTGCTAGAAACCTAATGTTGACAAAAGACCTTTACAAGTCTTCCCCCTATTCACCCTTACAACAACTCACTGTCTGAAGTATGTCCAAGACCTCACCTACCCATGCATGCCTGGCCTAGTTTCAGAGTCGAAACAATATCGTCCGAGTTTACTTCCATTCGATCACCTCTTCCATAGACAAACCGTGACATAAATTGATGGGCATCGGGCTCAGCTCCTACAAGCAATCAAGGAGTGACTTCTGTCGCCAACAGAATGGTCAAAGTCCTCGCTCGCTCATCTGGAATGCAGCCAAAAACAACAGGGAACTCATCACTGACCACTCTTTCTGGGAACTGCAGAGCAAAACATCATCTCTCTTTTAGAGTGACTCTTGGCAACAACTCCCAGCCCTATATAAAGATCTGAATCTAACCGCCCTCATCTCCCATATGACAGAAGCAGGCCTAAATAAAGTAGCAAATTATTGGAACCAAGTACAAATTTGTGATATCTGGCGCACCTAGAAAAACACCCACGAGGCCCTGAACATCCCCAATGAAATAAACATCCAACCTTTGTTGGCTCATGTTGACGCAAGGAAAATTCTAAGCCAACAGGGGAGTGACATCCACAAATGGGGACATACCTCCACAGGCACTTTCAATATTTAGGAGGCATATCGACTGAAAGATGGACATGGTTCACTACTGACAGAAGAAGTCTAGCGCAAGATTTGGGAAACAAATTCTTGGCCAAAAGTCAACACATTCCTCTGGTTAACTGTGCACAACAACATTATCACATGGGATAACTTAAGAAAAAGGGGATTCATTGGGCCTTCTTGGTTTTAGTTATGCAGTTTAGAGGAAGACACGCAAAATCATCTCCTAAATCTCTGCTCCCACAGTTCGTGTATTTGGGATCACAGTGATAGCCTCATGAGAACCACAGACAAGAATCGTGTAGGCATGCAATAAACTTTAGCAGGATGGCGCACCTCAATTTTTCAATCCCCTATCCTAAATAAAATCTGGTGACTCTTACCGGGCTTCATCCTTTGGAAAATATGGAAGGAAAGGAATCGGCGAATTTTTAAATCCACCACAAAACACTGGCAGGAGGTTTGGGCAACGATTCACTCAAACATCAAAGAAACACTCTCCCTCTATCCTTGCATCGACCAGGACCGAAACTGCCCACTGAATGAGCGTATCATCCTCAACTCTTGGAAACTCTAACTCCACTCCTTTCCCACCAACCTTGGCAGCAAGGAACACCACAAGCCTAGCCCCATAATGTGGGAGGCGCCAGAAACATGGTACCATAAACTGAATACGTTGGAGCCTCCAAAGGAAATCCAGGACCGACAGGCTATGGAGCAGTCATCTGCAACGCCAAGGGAGAAATCCTCCACATTGTAGCAGGAAATCTGGGGCACAATACGAACAACGCAGTGGAAATTTAGGGACTCTGCAGAGGTCTACATACAACTAACGATCAATAGCTTTTCCCCATTATTGCTAAAGGAGATTCACAAATTTTCATCCATCTCCTCGGGTATCTCCTAAATGGGGAAGACCCAAAAAAAAATTCCCCCAACTGGAGACTTATGAACGGGCTCCTCAGAATCAAATCCATTCTTTAGACCAATTGGGTAATCTTTCCTTCCCATGTTAGAAGATCGGCCAACCAACTGGTCAACCTGCTGGCAAATTATGGTGTTGATATGAAGGAAGGGGACTTCTCATGCTCCCCCTCCTCCACCTCCTCTCATCCCTTTGTGACAGCTTGCAGAAACATAGACAACACCAAATACTGACTCCCAGATGGGTTGTTTCTAGGCAAAATGAGTGAAGAGGCCACAGGGAGGCCTCCTGGCCAGACAGTCAGCAAGTTGGCGCCCGATGGAACCCGCCCCCCCACCACATCGCCTCAACATTTAAACACACACGTCGCCACCCTTCAGATCATTCAATATGGAATCCTGTTGCACGCGCTAGAAGACTTGCAACGTGAGAACGCCCATGGCGTCATGCAAGTCACCTCACAGGTCACCTCCTCTCCCTAGTTATGGTTCCTCTATTGCCAAGCTCGGGAGCATTCTCCTTCCTTCATCATCTAGCGCTCCCCCTATCCCTCTCTGGAGCATTTTGGTCATTCGGTTCTGTGTCTTCTTCCCCAAGATAACAATTCCCCCCGCCATGCCCCATCTGAGAGGTAAATCAAGGCGAGGAATCGCCTGGTACACTCCCATGGGAAAGGAAATGCCCAATTTTGACCACCCTCTAGATATCAATGCTCTCCCTATTTTGTCTCCCTTCATAGGTCCTTCTCCCTTCATCACTCATGCTCCCATCATCACTCCTGCTCCAGCAGAGCCAATTCATGAAGACGCTCTCCTTGTCTTGGCTCCCATCATAGCTCCTGCGCTCGCATAGCCAATTATTGAAGCCACCCAGGACCTGACGCCGCTCTCAAATCCATATGGCTGCCGGGTAGAATGGTTTGACGCCATGGGAAATTCTCTGGGCTATGCATCTCCCCCCCCTCTCCACCTCATCGTCCGCCTCCTCTTATCTCCCCACATCGCCACCCCTTTGAATCCACCTCCACCTCGACCAACTCCCAATTTCGCTTCACTTGCAACAATTGTGCGGACTGAGAAGATATTACAGCCTCACTACGCGAATTGACCAAGGGATATAAGGACATCAAGTCCACCCTTTGGGATTTGCAGAAGAAGGGCACAAAGAGATGGAGCAGGGTGGACAACTTAGTTTCCTTTCTCCAGGATCTCCAGCAGGAAATTGCAGAACGCGACAAAGGCAAGATGAAGAAAACCCAGGCCTTCGCGGGCCCAAAACTTGGTCCAGGTTTCTAATGCTCTTTTGTCTAAGTTTTTTTAGTCCTTGTTTTTTACATCTAGCTTTGTCTATTTTAGATCAGTTTACAGACAACCCCTCGCTCTGTGTGGCACTGTAGTTTTGCATGCTTAGATTAGTATACAGACAACCCATCACCCTGCGTGGCACTGTAGTTTTTTTTGCATGGAAAACAACGTTTCATTTTGGACAAGTGTCACTCCTATTTTGGACTAGTGCCAATAGTAGTTGACACGCATGACAAACGATTTGTAACTTTTTCAAGAAGACCATAATATATTTACTAACTTAAAAAAAAAAAAAAGTGATATTTATATGTTGGGAACTATGAATTATTTATAAATAGATATTAATAAAAAAAATCAAGAAATAATATATTATAGTAAAACGATATTGAAGAAGGAAGGGTAGAAAAAAACTTCTAATTACCATAAAATCATAAAATCAAGTGGGCAATAACTAGACTATGAAAGTGAAATGTAAAAGTAAAAAAAGAACATAAGAGAAATCATAATTTCACTTACTTATGTGCCCATTATGATGTGTGAAATCTCAAGACACTATGCAAGTGAAATGCAAAAGTAAAAGAAGAACACGAGAAAAATCATAATTTCACTTACCTATTTGCCAATTATGATGTGTGAAATCTCAAGAGATCGTGTTAGAATCCATTAAAAACCTGTGAGGTTTTTGAGGATGCGTCAATGTTGATTTTTGCATATAATGTTCTTCTTATTAAATACATCACTTAATGCAACATCCTCAATTTTATTTGTTAAATACTTTTTTCAATCTAGCTGCGACAAGTAGAAACCACCAAACTTCTTCTTGAGCTAGATAAAAGAAAATATTAAATGATGGAAAAGATAAAATCCATAAGAACATAGGCA
>SNQJ01S0148839.1:4718-23508 GCA_010110895.2 Picea sitchensis
AAAATATAGTAAAACCTGGGGGAATAGTCGTCAGTCCGATCCACACGCAAGGGCAGGGTATCTAGCCCGAAATCAACTCAAAGGCTTCCACTCATCATTGTGGGTATACCTTGGAGCGATCCCCATAATACGTGCAATCTCTACACTGATGTCAACAAAGCAGGGTTAGTAACTCTGCCAACACCAATGCGACCTAGTGCTTGACCCTTGTGTTAGAAGGGTGTCCCAGGACAATATGTTGCAAATGGAATTTAACACTCCCTAACTCAATATGCTATTGTGTGTTTATGAGCTTTTGGAGAGTGTATCTCTCTTCCTACTCCAAAGCACTAGCCTAGCTAAATGTTGGTGTAAAAGAGCCCTAGAAAAGAGTTTACTAGATAGATTTTAAGATTACGCAATGTTTTTAAAAGCAGTTGTTTACTCAAAGGAAACGGAAGTGAAACTCATGTTGTATGACTCTGACCCAAGTAATGCAAGGATAATAATGAAATATGACTCTTTTCATTCCATGAATCCTAGTTATGGGAGAGAGAGAAAATTTTCCAAATCAACACAATAATATCATGCAATGCACAATTTCCTTTCAGATGTCAATGAAAACAACCATTTATCAAATGACAATTTCTATGTGTCTTTTCCAAATACTTCAACAAACTCTAAAATTTGATTTTTCAATGTTTTCTAAAAGGCAAAAACAATGTTTTTGAAAGAAAAAATTATTATTCACTTTCCAAAAAGAATTCCCACTATGTCAATGAGAAATCATAAAACCAAATCTTAAATAATCAATCAATAACAACCCAATCACTTCTTTCAATGAAAGAAAAAACAAAACCAAGATCAAACCAATGAGTCTTCTCAATGCAAACAAAAATGTTCTTTCGAACCAACAAGAAAATGAGAAACACCGAACACTTAACTCTCAACCAATCACTGGTTCTCATCCAACCAGATACACTCAAATCCAGGAGTGAGAGAGAATGGATTTCCAATAAGAGCCAAGAAATGAAAGTCAAGCTACAAAGGGCAAGACACACCTTGAAACCCTAAAACAGTGCAAGCATGCAAACTAAAGAAAGAGAAGTATCAATAAATGATCCAATAAGCCTATCACAGGTGAAACAACTGATCTGAGTAGTCAAAACTTATATTCAAAATTTTCAAAAATCTTGCTCGCATGCAAGCAGTGTAACACAGTGCGAGAAGATAGGATTCTCGCAGGCCACCTTGAAGCAAGGTGCGAGGTGTTCGCACTGGACCCTATATGCAGGGTGCGAACCTGACTGGTTCTCGCAGGCTGTAGTTAGACACAGTGCGAGAAATCCTGAAGATGATAAAAAATTTGAAAATCAAAGAAAAAGTGACAGAGGCTTATAGACCCAGAAGGTCTCTCAGGATATCCTGAGGACTCAGAGACTGATAAAACAAGAGAAAAATGGAAACAGAGAAAATGGCCACAGAAAAGTACAAAAAGCCACCAAAAAATGGGATTGATCCCCAGTGGAGTCGCCAATTTTGTTTCAGGATTAATCCGTAAGTGCGGACACAAACCGATCTCCCTAGATCCACCTGGATCTAGAACAAAGCAGGATAGAATAATACTCTTTCCCTAGATTTATACTATTGAATGAACTAGAAGGAAAGGATCATGTACATACCTTATGAATGTTTCATTGGGTCTCTATTGTACCAATTTCGCTCCAATGCTCTTGCACCGTCAAGACCACAACAATACAAACCAATCGAAGTGAAGACAATTCAATATATTCAACAGCTAATCTATACATATGATAAAGGATTTATGTAATAAAGTGACATTGGCTTTATGCGAAAGAGACATATTATTGTATTGAATTGATAGAAAGAAAGACTTACAACCTGAGCCTTGATGTTGTAGATCTCCTTTCGATGGCTCTTAGCTCTGACACACACACTTGCTCATGCATGAAGAAGATCAACCACTTTTGATAACCTTGCTGGTGTCTCTAGCTGCTGTAGCATCATTCCTTTATACAATATTGCACTAATTCTCCAATAAATCTCTTACTAGCTTGCTGCTTAACCCTTTCCATGAGCATTCCTCTCAATTTATAAGAGAGAATGGATTAGTTACTTGGATAGGAAATGATCCCAAGATATCAGGAAAGCCAGTACTTAGATAACCATTCGAATGCCAACTCATCCTTCTGGAAGATTCCCTTCTAGAAGGCTCGAGAACTTCATCTTTTTCTCCCTTTAGAAGATGTTCGCACCTTGATAGTTAAGTACAGTGCGAACCCCTCGCACTCCAGCTTAATTCAGCCTGTGAGAATCAGGCATTCTCGCAGGCAAATATATAGGTAGCCTGCGAACCTCCTTTAAAAGCATGATTTTTGGAAGCAGACAAAGGTAATTTTTCTCAGGAAAGTGTTCTTAGTGAAGAGCTTGATTTTCCATCATCATAACATCATCACGATGACCAAAATTGTGGATAACATAAACATCCCATACTTAGATCTTATAAAAATGATGCTTTGGATGCTCTTCAATGTTTTACTGAAATCGATTTGCAGGTAATGCCCAAGGGACAAAACATATTAGCAGACGGGTTGGCCACGTCAGCAGCTACCTGCAAAATACCCTTCTGTCCCACTCGCAAATACAGAATGGAAGTGAAGTGTAGACAAACTGTTCCAGACAACATCAGATACTATCAAGTATTTGGGAATGACGATCAAATTGAAGACTTCCTACAGTGTAAGAATGAGTTTGAATGTACAAATATAGATTTAGAGAATGATGATGATGATGTAAATAAATCTGTTTCTGAAACTGGTAGTGTAAATAAAGTAGATTCTAAAGAGTTGAATGAAATTAAAGTAGATGCAGATGAATTGAATGAAAATGAGATAGATTCTGGCATTCTACAGTTGAAAAACAATGTGTTTCCTAGAGGTTTAGTTCCACTAGAAGACTTGTTCGATTTTAACGATGTAGCCAAAAAACCAAAAATTGAAGTCAGTGGTAAAGAGGTCGAAGAGTGAAACATAGGAACAAAAGAAAATCCCAAGATGATAAACCTTTCTAAATCTTTGCCCCCTGAGCAAAAACGCAAATACATTGAACTTTTTAAGGAATATGTGGATGTGTCTTCTTGGGGTTATGAGGACTTAAAATCTTATGACATAAGTATCATACAACATCGGATTCCCATAAAATAAGAAAACAAACCTTTCAGGGAGAAACTTAGGAGAATCAATCCCAATTTTCTTCCCCTCATAGAGAAAGAAATCAAAAATATGTATGATGCAAAAATTATAGTCCCGTTGAGATTTTCCAAATGGGTTTCTAACCTAGTTCCTACAAGGAAGAAAATTGGTGAGATCATACTTTGCATAGATTTCAGAAATCTGAACAAAGTTTCCCTCAAAGACAATTACCCTTTCCCTAAGATGGACCACATCTTACAAAAGGTAGTTGGGGCCAGTAGGATCTCCTTACTAGACGGTTTCTTAGGTTATAACCAAGTTCTAGAAGATCAAGAGAAAACAACATTCACTACACCATGGGGAACCTTCATGTACGTGAAGATGCCCTTTGATTTGATGAATGTTGGTGCCACTTTCCAAAGAGAAATGTGTATTTCTATTGTGGACGAGATTGGGAGATTTATAGTCATATATCTGGATGATGTAATTGTCTACTCCAAATATGGAAAGGAACACTTGCATCATCTCAGACGTGTGTTTGAGAAGTGCAGGAAATTTGGGATTTCATTGAATCCAAAGAAAATCCTTTTCGGTTTAGAGGAAGACAAGTTGTTCAGACACATAATCTCTAAATATGGAATTAAATTAGAACCTAGCAGAATAGAAGCCATCCAGAAAGTGGAATACCCTAGGAACATCAAAGAGCTACAATCATTCATTGGCAAAATAAATTTACTTAGAATATTCATACCCAACTTGGCGGAACTTCTTAGGAACATCACAAATATGTTGAAAAAAGACACAAAAATCAGATGGAACACTGAGTCCAAATAGTCATTTGAGCAGGTGAAACATGCACTCACCCAAGCCCCAGTTTTGATCAGCCCTCATTACATCAAAGACTTTTATCTTTTCTCTTTTGCATCTGAACACACCATCACAACAATGTTGTTGTAGAAAAACAATGAAGGGTATGAACAACCCATATCATTTTTTAGAAAATCTTTGGGAGACACTGGGTTGAACTACAACATAATGGAGAAAAAAGATTTTGCCTTGGTAAAGGCCATAAAGGATTTCAGAGTCTATATTCTTCATTCTCACACAATCGCATATGTTCTAGACGCAGTGGTAAAGGATATCCTGAATCAAGATAATCCAGATGGTAGGAGAGGAAAATGGATTGCGGTTATTATGCAATATGACATTGAAATAAAACCTACTAAACTGATCAAAGGACGGGGTTTGGACAAACTAATGGTTGAATATAATTTTCATGCTCTAGATATTAATTTTTTGGCTACATTTGACGAGCAGGAAGAGCAGGCGACTCCAAATGTAAAGGAGGTATTCTTAAACTCTCCTTGGTACACAAACCTCATTTTTTTACTTCATAACTTACAAGCTCCTCCTGGTTTGACTAAGAACAAAGCTAGATTTATTAAATTGAAAGCATTCAAATTTTGTATTATAGAAGGTAATCTTTATTGGAAAGATCCTAGTGGTATTTTTCTTAATTTCCTATTAAAAGATGAAGCTGATAGGGTTCTGCAAGATTTCCATGCAAGAGACTGTGGTGGACATCTGAGTTGGAAGACCACAACTAACAAGATTCTGAGAGTTGGTTTCTACTGACCTACATTGTTTGTTGATGTTCATCAAAAAGTTACTTCTTGTCATAAATGCCAGGTTTTCGAAGGTAAAAGGAAGTTGTTGCCTCTCCCCATGAAACCCATCTCAGTTGAAGCCCCTTTCCAACAATGGGTTTTAGACTTCATTGGAGAAATACATCCATCTTCCTCAAGCCAACACAAGTGGATCCTCAAAACCACAGACTACCTCACGAAGTGGATCGAGGTTGTGCCATGCAAGCAAGCTACTAACTTTGTGATCATTAAATTTTTAGAAACTAATATCTTGTCCCATTTTGGATGCCCCAGAAAAATTATAGTTGACAATGCAGCAGCCTTCAGATCCAAAAGACTCATAGAATTTTGCATCCAATACCACATTACTTTGGGACACTCAACAACTTATTGTCCTCAAGGAAATGAGCTAGTTGAGTCCTCAAACAAAATTTTGGTAAACATTCTCAAGAAAACACTACAATAAAATAAAAAATCATGGCATAAAAAGATGGTTTTCGCACTCAGGGATGACAGAATAAGCACCAAAAGATCAATTGGCATGTCTCCATACCAATTAGTGTATGGTACTGAAGAAATTTTTCCCCTTTCCTTAGGAGTCCCTGTCATGAAAATATTGCAGGAAGCGCAAGTAGAGCCAAATGATGTCCAAAGGAGGATAAAACAAATGATTCATTTAATGCAGTCCAAAGAAGAGTTATACAACAAAACTCAGGTCATCCAGGAGAACATCAAAAAGATTTTTGACAAAAGGATTAAAGAAGATGATTTTGAGTTAGGCAACTTGGTTCTGAAATGGGATTCTAGAAATGATGATAAGGGTAAGAATGGAAAATTTTATAGCTTATGGAAAGGACCTTACACAATTTAGGCATTCAGAGGAAATAATGCATTTTTTCTCAAAAAGAGTGATGGAATAGACTTGCCAGGTGGACCTGTGAACGGTAGGATGCTAAAGCATTATTTTCCACCCCAATAAAGATATCAGAAATATTTTTCCACTATACATACCATTTATTTTTTTTACATTCAGGTTGTGTGTGGGTGATATTAATCAGATGGTTGAATCCCGTAGAGAAGGCCCTAAGCGACTAACCAGTGCTACAAAAATTCTCAAAATAAAAACAAAATAGAAAACAGAAATAAGCAATGGAGAATTTTTTTTACAGCCATCAGGAAACAAGTTCTTGGCACCTCGCAAGGAGAGAACCATCCCCGGGTGGAGCCACTGTTATAACCATATATTTCATAGGATCAACTGGTGACTGGAGATTTTTACTCTTGATGTAGTTTGGTTGGAAATAATATTTTATTCTTGCAAATTATTTTCAAAAAGAAAAGAAAAAAGAAAGAAAAATAAAAGAAAGAAAAGAAAAAAGAAAGAAAAGAAAGAAAAGAAAAAGAATAAAAGAGGGCATAAAAGAGAATGGATAAAACCCCATGCAATAATAATGACTCATTCATACAGGTCAATCATAGTTAAGTCTCTTTGAATTTATGTTGATAGGTTTAGTGAATAAGACTTAGCTAAATTGTTTAATCTTAGCCAAGTAGATAGGTTAGTTAGTGAATAAATTTGATCAAACTGTTTAATCTTGATCAAATAGCCCCAGGGTAGAGTAATTTCTTATCCCATTAGTCTAATATGGGCTAAATGTGTAGGTAGGTATGATAGAATATAGGCTAGCCAATTTTTCTCCAATAAAACATGCATGGTGATCGGTGAAAATTCATGATTTGGATGTTTGAAGTGTGTTTCCTAACCCCATGGTGACAAAATGCAAGGGAAGCAGTGCAAAAACCCACAAAAAATCATTATCCTAAGTTTTGGTTGCATTTTTTGATTCCCGCCCGAAAATTAAAAATTTCTCATAGATCTACGACCGATCTCACAACGCATAGATCTACGGTCGACAAGAGATTCCAGACCCCCCTAATCATTCTATCTTTAACGGTGGGGGGGGGTCTGATATGGATATTAAAGTGGGTGCATATATCTACCGTTGATCTATTGGCGCTTAGATCGATGGCTGACAAGAAATTTCAGACCCCCTCGACTGTTCTATCTTTAATGGTGGGGGGGGGTCTGATATGGGCAGTTTTTCCCGGTGGGCCCCATCCTAATGTGGCACAAATCCACTACATCAGACCCCCTTCATTATAAACCATTTACTATTAACCCCCCCTCCGACATACTTCCATACTAGTATTTCTTTACCATCGTCGCCTCATGACATCATTCTCCACTATCCTGTCGTCTCATGATGTCATGCTCCACTACCTCCTCTTATAAGTCTCGTCTCATTACTCTACCATTTGTTTCCCCTCCATTCACCTATCACATGTCATATCCCATTCTCCTATCCTCCATTTACCGCCCTCCACGTCATCTTAGCACACCCGTCACCCGTCCTTTACTTACCACCTCATACCTCAAGTGATCCGTTGGCTATTTAATAATGGCTAACATATCTGTGAACTTGCTGACCTATCTTCCTCACCCAACGGATACCCGTCCTCCCAATTTTAATCTCGTCTTTCCATTATCACATTCTTCACTTTCCCTCAATCCCATAATTTTTTTTTTCCCCGCCATTTTCAGCCAGTAACCGATATAAATCCAATCACCTACTAACGTTTTTGTTTCAGTTTGCAGGTACCAGTGGAAATTGAGGGTGCCAAAATCTAAGAAACAAAGGTCGAGGAAAATCCATTCCTCCTGCCTCTTGTCGATCTTGACCAGATCTTGTTGGCTGACAAAGACTACCTGATCTTAGAGACCATGTGTGAATTCGACTTTGTTGAATTGCATTCTTGGTTTAGGGACACTTTCCTGGATCAAAGTGATGATATTAGGCTCTGAGAGTCCAATCTCCCCCTGTATCTATTTCCCCAAATCCACCATTTTTTCGAGTTCGCCCTCAAGTGCCAGGCGTATTACCTCCCTGATCAGAGTCATTGTTTCATCATCTGGAGAAACCCTTTTCACTATCACACCCAAGGCCATTGACCAAATGATGCAAATATCCAAAGGTGAATCCCCCTCTCCTTTCACCATTGAAGTTCTAACTGAAATGTACCATAATTTGTCTTTTCCCCGGAGAGCACATATTTTTGAGATTTTTCTCCCATAGGATGCCCAATTCTGCATGAAAAATCCCCCTTACCACTCCTCCATGTTTTCAGAAAAAGGTAACCAAATCATTTCATCATTATGTTGTTTTATCGGTTATTTCTCAGACAAATGGGTGGACAAGCCCATCTTGGGTTTCCTATCTATTTTCTCTTCTGAAGAAAAATCCACCACCCAGTTTGACTACAATAGTTTCCTAGCCGAGAACGTGCTTGAGAAGCTTTTCAAATTTCCCACAGAGGGCATGTTCCGATATTCTTCAATACTGGCTTACATGTTCATATTATTTCAAGAAGATAAGTTTCCTTTCCCCATGCAAAAAATGGACCAGGACGACAAACCACAACCTGTCACTTCTTGGACCTCGCTACTCAAAAAACTCCACAGAGTTTAATTTCAAACAATTTAGTGAGCAGTTTTACCACCCAGTGGTGAGCATGCTCAGCGGTAGACAAGAGTTGAGGATGAATGAGGAGATACAAATAAATTTACACCTCTCGGACCTCACCAAGACTGGAGACTGGTATTTGTATCAGAATCACATGGAAATCAGAATTTATGGATGTGAGTTGGCTCCTTATAAACTTCCCAGATATGTTCCTGTTAGGATATTTTCCTTGGAATACATTAGGAAAGTGATAAATTCAGACGACATACATTTTGTAGCTTTGAAGAAGAAATAACAATTGATAATTAAAGGGAAGATATGATCCTTTATCTACAATAGTCAAGACGCTAGGGAAGAGGCATACAACCTACTGAAGCAGATGAAGTTTGGCACCAGTTTCCTTTGTCACTATGATCTGTGTGGGATTATTGCAGAGATGATATCGAAGAACAAAAGTTCTCCATATGCTGATACACTCAAAACAGAGATCGATAAATTTGCGAATCAAACAGAGTGGGAGGCCAACACTCTGGAAGACACAGAACCTCAACCTCCTCCAGTTTTCATCTCACAAACATCTACACCACAAGTACCCAAGGAGAAAAGACTCGGGAAGGATGCCTCACCTTCAATCATTGAAATGTCATCGGAAGAGTTCAATGTTAACACAAAAAGACCCAAGATCAGTCACAGAATTGGCAAGTCTGGAGAGGAAGAGACCCAATCTACCACAGTGGTCGAAGGAGAGAAATCATCTCTTTTCTCCAACAGCCATCAGATCACGTCTACTCCTTCATCCAAGAAACAAACTTACACCTCACTGATCAATCAACCAACTCAAGGAGCTACAAAGTTGAGTATTTTTTAGAAATATGACATGATTAAGAAGAAAAATGAGAGGTTGGCCAGCAACACTTATGCTCAATTCTAGAAACAGACATCAACAACACAACATAGGCTTCTCTCTACTTTCGACAGAGAGAAGGGGAGAATGTACATGGCCTTTCTGCAGGCACAAGTACCTCATCCAAAGGAAATCATTGACTACAAAAGATCCACACTTGAATTTGATGCTAAGGCTGTACATCCATTCAACCAGATGGATATGCATAGGAAAACTGGAGAGATGGTTTTCTCAACATTGGCCAATGCTTCCACTACTGCTTCCAAATTACAAGTTTCTCTGAATAATGTTCAGACCCAATTAAAGCTGGAGAAAATATCTTCTTTTGCAAAGGATAACATGATTAAGTCTCTAGAAGAATTGGTGCTCGAAATTAGGTATGACCCCTCAAATGTGAAATAAACTGAGGAGATGCTCAATAAAAATAATACTAACATAGCATCCTTGAGGAAATAGCTAAAGATTTTTGCTACAAAAGACTCACAAGACAAAGAGATGACTGAGAAAGAGAGTGAGAAAGGGGATATGCTAAAGTTGATCATGGAATAGAATGCACAGATAAAAGAGATGGAAGCAGAGCTGGAAAGGTTAGTAAAGGAGAAGGAAAAGGAAACACCCATGGAAGTCACCCCACTGAGTGAAGTTTTCCTCATAGGAGTTATCACAGTAACAACTTCAACAACTACCACAACAAAACTTCCATCAGTCACCCCATTGACAACTCTAGAAAAATTTGTGGAGCTAGCAAGATCAATGGAAGAGATGACCTTACAAGAATCAAAAATCAAAAGGCTAGAAAAAGAGATAGAGAATCTCCATGAGCTTAAATCTTCTTTCCAAGCCACCTACAATACAAAGAGACACACATCAGAAAAAATGAAGTAGGAGCTACAACAGCTGCAAAAGTAGACAGTGGTGGGAAAAGCACTAGCAGAAGCCAAAGAGACCATTTGGATGGATATCTCCAAATCCATAAATGAAATATGGACCATGGTGCAAATCATGTTTGAACAACATGATATGGTGTTGAGAAGAAAGCAAGCCATCAACAGGATAAAGGGAGAGTTGGGAGAAATGCCCACAGAAGAAAATGAAATCATCAGGTTTCTCAATTCAAAAACTAAAGAAGAGCTAGAAAACTTGAAGATTGACGATAGGACGAAGACCATCCTCAAATTCAAGAGAGTTTTGACTAAAAGAGGACTAATGTTGCAACTAGAGGAGAAATCCCAAATCATGGAGAGCAGAGTTCAGAGATTCTTCAGCAAGATCGAGGCATTACAAAAGAAAGGTCTTCCTGGTTTATTGGTTCTAAATGACAATATGATGCACTTCCCGACTATAAGAAAAATATTTCCATGGTGGAAAAGGACACCTCCAAATTATCAGGGATACAGGGAATCATAAAAGGCAATTATTTCCTAGAAACTCTCCAGTTGGATCTCAATATCCAACATCAAATCAAGTACATTTTTATCACCAGACCGACTTTTTCCAAATATACAGAGATGGATGAAATCTACCACAGGTTGCTAAAAGTCACTATCCCAAATAAAAAAAGATGGGAAGAGTTGTGTGAATAGATCGAGTAGAAGATGAGGTGGGCGTACAAGTCAACATCCAAAATATTCAAAGTCAAGTTGATGACTCGCCAACAACTTCCCCCAAAATCAGCATGGAAAATTTGACAGATCATAAGCAGTTCCTACAATTTAGTATTATGTTATCTAGTTAGTTAGCATTAGATTTTTCCACGGCTTGATCATTAATGACAGGATTGATTGTAAACTTTTCTATATATACTTCAATTTTCAAAGTACTGAGGGTTGATCTTTACGCCCAAGCAAGTTGTAAGCACTGTAATTTTTATCAGATACTTACCAGTAATAAAAGGGCGTTTCAAAGGATTCCTGCATGTTAGTTGTTGGTGATGTTTTCTTCTCTTAGTTGAATGGTTCTTCCTATATTCGTAATCATTTATATTTTCTATATCTGATCGTTTAAAAGAAGTTGAATATGTAGAATTTATCTTTGTATACTCCGTTTCTAGATTTTAAAGATCTAAATGTTTATCTTCTGATGTTATGATTAAGAAATTATTAAATGCTTCTTGGTTATAATTGATTATCTCATCTTTTCGGATATCCATCATTTAAATTCTAAAGGATCTAACAGTTGCATTATCCTGCCCTGTGAAAACACCTTATAAAATATGTTTGTTGATCTTGAACTTTATAAAACAAACCCCATATCCCAATGGATGTGTAAGCGATATTTCAGCCATTTTTTATAAAACGAAAAACACAGTCTCATTTATTTAACTATCCTAACATCTAAAATCTAAAACAAAGTTAAATTTTACAGAGAGATCCCTCTCTAAAACTGGAAGGGCCAGATCCCAGTTTCGAAGTGGTTGGATAAAGTTTCCTCTAGTAAATTTCTTCTACCTAGCGACAACCTCTAGGAATTTATAGATAGATAACATGGCCAACCCTCTATAGTGTGCCTCCAGACTAAGCCTTGTCTCCTTTGATGGTTCTGATAATTCGTTTGGCATATATTTTATCAATACAATTTAACATCAATGATGCAAAGACCTTCATCTCCTAGATCCTTGGGCATGTAAAAGGATTTCCATTGCACTTGATTAGTGTTGGCCATAGAAAATACACCATAATATTAATCAACCTTTTGTAAGCCCCATTTGGTTCCATATTGACTTGGTGGCATCCAATATGTCGAATACTAAACATGTGTATTTGCTAATACTTTTGTACAAATTTAAAGTTTGGCAACTAACAACATTTTCTTCTTGATCTGATAAGTAGTTTTCTTCTTAGTTATGTCAACAACAAAATTTTTTGAGTTGGAAACTACACGAATCTAAATGGGATGTGAAGGAGCTTAAATTTTGGCCATGGTTTAATACACGCCCACTTGGTGTAGCAAGTTTCTCTCATGATTGTACTTGGCTATGTGAGATAAGTATTTTTTCGAATGGAAATGGCTTGTTGAAAGGATAAATATATATTGTGACCTCAAGTTATTCCTCCTCCCTCTTTAGAGTCTAGGAGTCATTGTTAAATTCCTAGTGAATAGTTGTTGATTTATGACCATTCTCAGTCGGTAGACGAAATCCCTTTATTTTTCACTTCGTCACCTTTTTACAATTAGATAGTGGCATCTACATATAGAACATAGAGAGGTTCAACCAATGGAAAACCTTATCTAATTTAATGGGTCATGCCAAAGTACTCTTATCAAACTCCATTATTGGTGATACAAGTTGTTGTGTTAGAGAATAATGTGTTGATATCACTAATAAATAGCCTCCAAAACCCATAGTTCACAACATTGCTAAAATAAAAAAGGTAATTTAATTATTTCATATACATTTAAAATCCATCTTGATAAATAGAGAGTCTTTTCTCATAATATAGGCTAATCCAGTGCCTTCCTACAATACCACTTCATTTTCAAGGATACATAATCCCTCAATGAAACTAGTTTTCCCCATTTTCACATTTTGAAGTAAAATTAGATTTAATTCTCTTATGTTTTGAAGACTGAAGGATCTACATAATCCCAAAATTCATGAGCACATGGTACTAGAGTCATTAAAGTTTTTTGCAATAGTATTTGTAGGAAAAGTATGGATACATTTTTTAGATGTTCCTGAAAATATGTTGATTTAAGGAAAAGGGAGAGTTTCTAAATGAAAATTGAAGTAACAAGAAACAAAGGATTTGAAGGTGCAATTTTCAGATAGAAAGTAGTAGGAGATAATATTAAAGAAACCTATTCTCCCCAAAAATAAGGATAGTTCTTTTAGAATTCCTAGAGGAGATCCAACTTGGGACGGGAGAAGTAAATGTACCGAGTCAACTAATAATTATCATGTCTTTGTAGTGTTAGAAAAATCGGTTTGCTCGTTTCACCATAGACAATATATCAATATTGTCACCCAACCATATGCACAAATGCCACCCCTGAGCACGTTAGACTTTATAGAGAGAATAATTATGGAATCAAACCCTAGAACCAATAGCCAACCAAGGTAGAGTACCTTTCTCCAGAGCTAGCGTACCAATCATAAAGTCCAAAACATAACCAAGATAAAGTCCAAGCCAAAACCGAAAATTCCAGTTGCAGTAGCTGCAACTGCAACTCCTCTCCAAACTTGTGAACCACTGGTCTTATGGAGTTATGAGACTCGGAGTGATAAATGAGCTCTAGAGCCCTCTTATTTATAGTCCTCCAACTGACCTAATTGGGACAACTTCTACTTCTGGAGGCTAATAACTCAATAATGAATATTCTCTTGAGATGACTTCTCTCCTAGTGTTATTATCCAATGTTTTAGGGTTTCTCTTGCTTCCTGGAATATTATAGTCTCATCAGGGTTACATGTAGAGGTTAATACCTCCCACAAATAACATAATATCAACACTCCCTCCTATCTAGGGAGGTATTAAAGGAAATGGTCTTGAGAAAAAAAATATCATTCAACCGGTAGCATCATCATAGACACACATGCTATCTCATGGTCAAATCATGAGTGCCATCATCACTATCAGTATCATCTGATAGCATCAATTGCATTATATCTCAAAGCCATACTTCATCTGATTAATCAGGCATGATGTTGAATAAGTCACTCACTCCACAGAGTGATACAAGAATCATTCTTCTAATACGTCTTATAAGAATGATTGTCCTAGACAATTTTCCACAGGGAGAATGTCTATCCATCAACATACTAACTATCCATATATGTGTAAATCATATCCAACACTAGGGATAGCATTCATGTCAATCAACACAATGCCATCCAATAGAACACAACTGTGTTTATTCATAGTAGTACATAACTACTACCCAGTGGTACACAACCACTACTAGTAGCACATGGATAGTAACCATTGACACACAGTCTCTGCCAGTGGATCACATCCACCACAGTAGCATACAACTACATTCTAGAGACAGTATCCAAAACAATCATATCATCTTATATCAACCTACTTAAAACAATATCATGATATAAACTCAGTCATCTGGGCCATTCTTCCACTCCCATATGTGAGATATGGAAGAGCATCTTCCCTCGGAAGGTAAAACATCATCCATGGAATATCTGGACTACTCTTCCCAAGCATAGAAGAATAATTGTCCTTGATTTCTAAGCCTGGACCATTCACCTAACTGGGCCATTCCTCTGGCACTAATCATAGTGCAACCTGGAGAGAATGAATCTTCCCTAGGGAATGTCTATCCCTGATTTTTGAACCTGGACAATTCACCTAACTGGACCATTCCTCCGACACTAACCATAGTGCAACATGGAGAGAATGACTCTTCCCTAGGGAATGACTGCTCGGACCATTTCGTAAGGAAATGGATGTCTTGCGCCAACCTAAAAAATGGACCATTCTTCAAAACTACTCACAAATGTGAACTTCGAAAGAATGACTTCCCGGTGAGGAGGACCATTCTACTTGACCACTACTCAGAGTGACTGCCATGAAGAATGATTTTCCTATACCATTCCCCCACACTATCCACAAAGGGAATCCATATCTAAGTTACATCATCAATCTATCAAACCATTTTCATTACGAAAATTACTGTCCGATCTGGACCATTTTACGAACTGGAAAATGCTAGTACGTCAGAAATATCAAACCACTTTCTAAGATGGAAAGTAACTTCCCATCCTGGACCATTTTCCGAACTGGAAAAATGATTGTCCATAAATAAAAAACATATCAGTTCTCCCTCCCAACCTTGGAGTAATCACTTCCTTTTCAATGAGGAATTTGTCTCCACGAGCCCAAGCTTGTCTCTTGAGTACGCAAACTTTTCATCTTTGATAGAGGATTTACCAAAATATATGTTATCTGCTCATTTGTGGAGATATAATGGATAACCACTTCTCTCTTTGGGAATTTATCACTAAGAATATAATGCTTGATATCAATGTACTTCGGCCTATCATGGAACACAGTTTCTATGAAATATTCACATAGATCTGATTAATATATCATGGTCGAATTCAACACCTAGTCAAATGGTCCAGAAATCAACTTACGAAGCCACATTTATTTTGTACAAGAATCACAAGATGAAATATACTATGCTTATGTAGTGCTTGATTGCAACTGAATTTTTTTTCCTACTAGCCCATGTCATCATGGAAAATCTCAAACTGAAGCATATCCAAGTATCACTTCTTATGTCATCTGCACTCCCTACCCAATATGAATCGATAAATTCATGTAGTTGTATGTCATAATTTAAATGTCCCACAAAACAAATATCTGACTAAGTATTCTCCAAATACATTAACGAGACAAATCCTCAATACAGAGATGGGTCTACTGGATTAGAGTCTCTTCAACTTCTTCATATTTGTTATCATGGAATTTAGCCATAGATTTGCAATCCATCATCCCGGACTTCTGAATAACCATTATGATACACTTTCTCTATCATAGGAAGTTTTCACCATGCTTCTGATTTATATGAGATACTCGTCATCAATTTTCTTGAATCCATAAAAGGTCTTCATTCATTTTCATACATGGGTCTCTTTCTGGTATAAGCTTCTTTCTCAATTTTTTTTATTGGGAATAACAGTTTCTTACATGTAAATTTCAATCCATGGATATTGCAAGAGGTATCTCTAGTTTACTGGAACAAGTTGTTGTCATAGTCTTCTCCCTCCTTCTGGAAGAACCTCTAGTTCTGAATCTTGTAATGATTCCATTCATAAGTCTTTTTCACATTTTCTTACATACACTGTTATTCATCACAACTTCGGTTTCTTCTGGTTGATTTCTTCTAGTGGGTTCAAACCAAGTTGGTAGTCTTATGATTCTTGGTATAATAACTGGTTGTTCTAGATTTTCTTTCTTTCTTGGAATATTCATGTTCTTCCTCATGTTCCTCTTTAGATTTTGGGTCCATGGAGTCTTCTATAGATTATATGTCCTTCCTTCATGAAGATTCCAACTTCTTCCTTTCATCATAGGAACATGGATGTAGATGGAAAACCAAGGATACTTAAGGATCCTTTTCGAAGAAAAATTCTTCTAGAGTCAAATTAAACACGTGTTGCTTATCATGGATGCTACTTCCAATGGGGAACATGGAAAGGTACTTCATAATCTTAACAGATTCTTCAATGGATCATATCATTTAGGATTAGTGCCCTCCTAATCCTTGCTTCACACATGAATGCATGCTCTTATTTTGGAATTTTTTAATCAACTCCCTCCATCTAAGAGAGTCCATGTTTTCATCTGCATTCTTATTGCATTCTACAAAGTGTCACAAGTCTTATTTTACTTTCTTCTTGATTTATTGACTTCTTTCTAATTTGACTCCTTATGGGTCTCTTTAGGTTTTGATTGTGATTTCGGCCTATCTGGAAGTTGTTACTTATATAATATATTCCTCGGGAATTTGCAAATGTACTTGACTAGAAGAAGAAGTATGTTTTATCCTGCTTGGCTTTCTTTACAGATTATCTTTCTTCAACAATCGTTTCTTCATATGTTTCCTTCCTTTTCTTTAAATCAAGATAGTGGTTCCTGTAGTGACCATATTTTCGACACTTGAAGCATTGTATTTTTGACATATCCTTTTCTTGATTTGGTTTCTTCCTTAAGCCAAACTTCCTCTTCCTGAAATTCTTGAATTTTTTTGTGAAGGGTTGATCATCATATTTCTTTTGGGATTTATCTTTTGTATTAATCCTTTATTATTCTTGTGCACGGCAAGTCCAAAGTTCTTCAAATGTAGGATAATCCTGTCTTTTGTTCATGCTTGCGGCAAATGCATGCCATGTCTTGGGAAGGGCATTGAGTACTATATTTAGCAGTTCCTTTTCTGAAATGACTTCTTCAATAGTTTGTATTTGATATTTTAACTGGGATATTCTCACAAAGTATGATGTTATTCTATCATCATAATTCATTTTCATGTCACAGATCTCATTCTTAAGACTTATTACTTGTCCAATGCTTCTGATAGAGAAGAGGTTAGTTAGGGCATCGTACATCTTATTAGATGAGTCAATATGAGAGATGTAGGGTATCAAGTGATATTTTACAGAGTCCACTATGATACTCATAGAGTTGATGTCATTGTCCTTGAATTTCTCCATAATTGTAACATTCTGAGGTTCCTTCTCTTTCCCCGCTTCAAATCGTGGCTCCATGACCTTTCCTTTAATGAGATTCAGTACTTTATTCTTGGAAAGGATGAAGTCAATCCTTGTATTCCATGCTATAAAGTTATAAACCCCTTCTAAATTTTGACTTCATAGAGTAAGTCATGACTTCTTTGACTTGGTCAACCTTTGACTTTGACCAAAAACTCAAACTTAACGTCTTGTCTTGCTGAGAGTACCAGGAGGTGCGCTAGGCCAGGGTGCACTAGGATATCTAGGAATTAGGTCAAGCTCTTCACTTAAGGTGCCTTAATAAGAGGGTTAGGGTTTCGTTGTCGCAGCAAAACTTTGGTTGCAACTGCAACTGTAACTGAGAAAATCCTCCCAATCTACATTCTAGCAGTTAGACTATCCGAAAATATTGTGGGCTCATAACCTGTTAGAAAAATAGGTTTGCTCGTTTCACCATAGAAAATATCTCATTATTATCACCCAACCATAGGCACAAATGCCACGCCCAAGCACTTTAACTTTGACAAAGAAGATAATTCTAGAAGCAAACCTTAGAACCAATATCCAACCAAGGTAGTGTACCTCTCTCCAGAGCTAGCGTACCAAGCAAAAAGTCCAAACCATAACCAAGAGAAAGTCTAAGCCAAAACAAAAAATGTCAGTTGCAACAGTTGCATCTACAACTCCTCTCCAAACTTGCACACCACTGGTCTTATGCAGTTGTGAGAGTCAGAGTGATAAATGAACTCTAGTTCCCTCTTATTTATAGTCCTCCAAGTGACCTAATTGGGACGACTTCTACTTCTGGAGGCTAATAACTCAATAATAAATATTCTCTTGAGTCGACTTGCCTCCTAGGGTTATTATCCAATGTTTTAGGGTTTATCTTGCTTCGTAGAATATTCTAAGCTCATCAGGGTTACATGCAGAGGATAATACCTCCCACATCTACCATAATATCAACATGCAAGTATCTCATAATATTTAAAGAGAACTCCATATCTAAAAGTATCCCATTTTTTTTATCAACTAAAATAACAAGTTCAGGTTCAAGTTTACTTCAAAAAACAACCATGTAAATTCATTATTAATCTAACTGTAAATGTGTTGAACCTGCACAGAATATATCTAGCTAGAAAATACTACACACATTTGCAGAGAGAAATTGAGAAAGAAGAAGCAACATAGAAAGAATGAAAGAATTCCCATTAACTGTATTCCACACTCAAAGAGTGAACAATTTACATATATATAGGATACATGAGTAACTAATGAGTCATAGTGGTGGCCTAGATTGATCTGGACACACACCAACAGTTACAAGAGTAAAATTCCACCTA
>SNQJ01S0148840.1:1159-21553 GCA_010110895.2 Picea sitchensis
GCAAGCAAGCGAAGCTAATCTAGGAGGTCCACTACAGTCGGGTGGTAGGACACTTCGGTGTCAAAAAGACAATGGCGATGGTACATAAATATTTCTATTGGCCGAAACTTCGATAGGAGGTCAACAAGTATATCAGGTCCTGCATTGCCTGCGCTATTACCAAACCGACCACTAAGAAACATGGCTTGTACACCCCTGTTCCTACTCCTGACAAGCCATGGAAATCCATATCAATGGAATACATGTCGGGCCTCCCATCCACCAAGCGGGGAAATGAATTTGTTTTCGTGGTTGTTGATCTCTTTTCTAAGATGGCGATTCTGGTTGCCTACAAGAAGAACATCACAACAGAGGCCACTGCCAAGATCTTCTTTGAACGAGTCTGGGTACATTTTGGAATCCCACAAATCATTGTCTCAGATCGAGACAATCGATTTATCAACACATTCTGGTCGAGCCTATGGTCATTGCTGGACACCAATCTCACCAAATCCATGACCTTCCACCCCCAGACAGATGGCCAAACCAAGGTCGTAAATCAAATGATTGTGCATATCCTTCGCATGTATAATTCAAAGAACCCTCACACATGTTATGAGTGCCTTCCCTATGTCCAACATAGCTACAACCAAGCCCTTCATAGCTCAACCGGCCACAGCACCTTTCAGGTGGGGTTGGGATTCCAACCATTAGGTCCCATAGATGTTGCACTTCCCCTTGTGGTCACCTCGACCGACTCATCTCCTGCTCCAACTAAAGATAACAAAGCCACCCGGTTCATTGAACGGATCCATCACATCCACCAACAAGTTCAGGATATCCTACAGAAATCCAATGACAAGTATAAGCAGTGCAATGATCAACATCGGGTGCCACACAAGTTTCAGGTGGGCGACAAAGTTTGGTTGCACTTGCAGAAAAAATTCCTTATAGGACCCCATCGGAAGCTTCGCCCACTGTCCAATTTAATTATTTAAGCATTTTAGTCCAAATCGTCTTCTAGAGGTGTTTGCAAAATATGTCGACCATTTTTCACTTATCGCGCTACAAACCAATGATTTTCCAACAAGGTAGAAGACAAGTTCAAATTGAATTCTATTTTGGTTAAAGATGAAGAGGTTTCGATGCCCAATTGTGATTGAAGTTTCCAGAAGGTGTAGTCATCCTCCAACAAGCAGAAGGAGTCTTCAAAGACTTAGATTATGATAGGGTTTGACTCCCTAAAAATAGGATCTTGATCCTATAATTTTGTAATAGATTATATTATAGACTATTTTTAGTTATTCGAACCCTTTTTCAAGGATCTTAGTTAATCATTGTAAGCGTATAAAGCCAATCATTTCTACAGTGAATAGGGTTCAAAATTGAAGATCCATATGTACTCTTTTGTGATTAAGACCTTTGAATATGTTATGGAATGATAAGATTATGTCATTTGATATTATTCATACCTTCATTTTCCTTTCTTATTATGTACTTGTGAGTTTGATCTAATGTTCATTTCATTGTTTATCTTATGATGTATAATTTTCTTCTTATCTCTACATAAATAAACAAAGATTCATAAGTCATTTGCTAGTTATATTCAACCTTTCACATGTATTTTTAATATATGTGATGTTGTTGGCATAGTTAGCATTCTTCAGCCACTTCAATTTGACAAATTATCTGATGAGTACCCTTTGATAGCCTTCTTTTTTCCTGATGTGTTCGAATTTGTCTTGAGTAAGAAGAGTGAGTGTGCGAGGTGTTCATATTTGATCCATTCGTTTTATACCTTTATTTAAACATTTGATTAAGTTACCAAGATCATTCCCTTTACAGTCAGGGAAAGACTCTTGGAGTGATAACAAATTGGCGTCCTTGCCGGGGAAAGGAGTGAGAAGCAAGCTTCCCTGGGAGACGACATAGATCTGACTCTTCATGGTAGACAAGAGAAGGTCATAGAGATCGATTGTAATCATATTCCTGGCGACTCCATGATTCAAAGACTCCACTGGGAAGGATCTAGTTGTCCGAAAGATGAAAGGGCATAAGGGAAAATCCACGTATCAATTTATGAGCCTTCTTCATGAACTATTGTTGTTCATTATCAACTCATTCTTGCTTTTCTCTTCACGTATTAAAAGGATCATCTTGTTTTTTGTATATTCGGATGATCATCAATATTATTTTATATATCCATCTTTAGAAGAAGAAGATCTACATATTTCTTGTATTGTAGATGTTGATTCAGTAATTTCACCTAAGCATGTTCATGAATATGATCTTTGTATTCAAATTCCTCTTGAATTTGATCGGTCATGTAACCTTACGGAGGTCGAAACTGATTCAAAACCTTTTCATATCTTAGAACCTCTTGCCATTACTTCTGAGCCTTGCCATCAACTTGTTAATCCTCATGATTACCCCACTTCTTTTCAAACTAGAATCAGGATGAATATGTTTAAACCTTTAAGGATGCCATACCTCCTTCATCCTTATCCTCTTGATTTCCTTGACTATCTTCCACATTTTTTTGGAGAGGATCAGGTCACAACTGAGAGGCGTTTGAGGGATTTTGAAAACTTTGTTGATCAATTTGAGATTATACATGATGATGTTGTTATGAGGTTTTTCTCCAAATCTTTATTTAGATATGTTGTTGTATGGTTTAAGAATTTGAGGGTTGACTCAATTGGTTCTTGGATCGAGTTGTCTAAATATTTTTCAAAGCATTGGGGTGAGAACAAATCTTTTGATTCGTACCTCGTTGATTTTTATTCCTTGAGGGGAGAGGAGGAAGAATCTTTGTCTATCTTTAACATAAGATTTTATAACATTTATAATAGCATTCCCTTGGAGATCCGGCCTACTGATATCACTCCCATGGTATACTATGTTATGGGGAAGTATTTAGAGCTTGTCCTTCTCCTGTTAGAAAGGAAGTCTTCATCCTTAGCATGTTTATTTGAATATTCCCAAGAAATTGAGGAGAACATCCATGCTTCTAAGAGAGTTCAAGATCTAGTTTACTTTGAAGATCTGCATGTACATGAGCAAGGAAACTGTCAATATATTTCAGATTTTGGCAAGAAGACAGTGAATATGAAGCAAATCTAGAACAACAACAAGGATGTAAGTATATGTCAGATTATGAATCAACTTCTTCATTGTTTGAATATTTTTCTATTCACATGTATGCATGTGAAGTTTATCGTCAATTTGCAAACCATGTTGAGCATGTGGTAACTGATGATTGCATAGGCAACTATATGTTCTTAGTTGATCATTATCAGTGTGATTTAAACCTTGTTTTGTTATTATATTATGAGCATCATTCTGAAGAAATGATTGTTGTTACGGATGATCAAGATCTGATCACAAGGAGAATTAGAAGATCATCAGTTCTCAAGTAAAGAGACAATCATGGATGAGAATTTGTTTTTTGTAGAGCATCATGTTTATGATCTTGGTTTCAAGGATTTGGTTGCAACCTTGATGGATTCATATGGTTTTGAGTATGTGAAAATTTCAGATTTCTTTTACTTATCATCACTTCCGGGTTAGTCTTGTTTCCTGAAGGAGTTTTTGTCACTGTTGTTACATTTCAGACATCATCTATTGATTAGTGGCATGGATGAAATATTTTCAGTATTGAAACTTCTTGAATGGATGTTATGGAAGTTTTCCTTTACTTGACAAAGTTGCAAAACTGGTTAGAAATGGGGTAGCATAGGAAATAAAGCTCACTTCTCGAGCATTTTTTTTCCTTCAACTTTTTTAGCAGATGCAATATTTAGTTTGCTCAAATAAGTGGCAGGTTTTAAAATTTTACAGAGAATGGTTGACTGTGGAATCCATATCCCAATGGAAAGGCCATTGACGCTGCTAGGTTCTTGGAGCCTCGCAGGGAGGTCTCCATCCTAGTTGGAGCCAAATGTTAGCACTCAAAATGTGCTCTTAAATTTTTTTAAGAGACTTCATCATTTCATGCTTTATTTGTAAATTTCCTAAGGTTTTTTTCTAATTGTCATAATATTCAAATGCCTCATCAAGCCCTGACAAACTTTCATTGATCACTTTTTACACGTGGACCCTATGGACTATGTCTTCTGACTTGCATTTCAAAAAGAAAAAAAAAACAATAAACTGTTATTTAGCCTAAAATCCTAGTTTTTGTGCCTCTTTATATTTTCAAATAAAAATATATACATTTTTATTTGTAAATTTTTCCAAAAAATACTGTGTTCTTAAGTGACAATTCGAACCCTAAGACAAACCTATCGAGCTTATGCATATACCAAATTCCATAGTCACAAACCACACAAAGACCAACGCTAATGTCAACCCATGGGGCCTTACCTCACATAAATCATCGAATTAGTTATGAAGGCATTGGTATATATAAAGGCCAACCTCATTTAATTCATAATGCATGTGGGAGCTGGTTCAAGAGGTAAAATAAAAAAACAAAAAACACAGACAACTTCCAGGTCTCAAGATTGTAGGTGTTAATTGAATGAGATCGTCCAAGGCACCAAAAGAGTTTTGAAGTGTCGAGGTTTTCTATCAACATATAGAACACTATAGGGATCAATGGCGCCATCAACAAACTGATTAACAAAATTGAAAATACCACGTTGACGTCAATGTGTTTCCTCTTAAGAGGTCATAGGTTCAAATCCAGAGGGGGGTAGGGTATGTATACCTTCATAGACTTTACCAGTCAAATCGCTAGGCAGAGAGGGGTCCCTTGTCCCACAAACAAGGGGGTATCATACACCAATTTGGTGTGTTGGCTTGGCCGTGACCTTAAAAATAGATTATTATTATTATTATATTACTCTTGGGCGACAGATCGTTGTTTTGAATGAGCAGATGGACTAATAGCTATTGCAAATGCTAACTGCCAATTCACAGAAGATATATAAGTTGTTGTTGTCGAGTGTTCGTAGGTTTTGAAGAGAATTGATAGCTGCAAGATCATGTTTTTTCCTCTGCTACATCTGGAGGGAAAAATGACACAAAAGATACAATGGATCTTGTTGTCAAATCTGCAGATGATCTTCTACGAAAAACAAGGATGGGCTTTGCATATGTCCAACCCTCATTTGACAGAAATATCCATTGAAGGTCAAATTCCAAGTGTTTTTGTGGTTGCTGCAAACGCCATGATGACATGTCTATAAGAGGCATTGATTTGAATGATCATAGTGATACCTGGGTATAAAAAAAAAACCTTCACAGTTTGGGTGTTGTTGATAAGTATGACAATGGATAAAGTTGCTTCTCTTGCATATGCTCAAATTTAAAGTAAATCCGCTCTCATTTTTACACTTCCAGAATTCAAGATTAATGAACAAGGATAAACGATGTGCGCACAGGTGCCCAAGCATTCAATCACCAGGGACATGGATGGGTGCTTATGAATTATTTTCTCTTTTGATTAGCATAATTGTTTTGCAGAAATAGGAATAATCAACGAGAACAGAGAGGGCACAAAACCATAATCACTGGAGCCTATGTAGTGTTAAATAAGTAGTGGCATATTGTAGTTACAAATATTTTTGGAAAAACTTGTTTTGTGCGGGATATCTAATTCTTTTTTTTGAATAAGTTTGAGGGTGTCAGAGTATCTTCAACATATTTTTATTTGTACATTTATGAAAGCTAAATATCATTATACTATAGAGTTGCATACTTTCTCAAATACCTTGGGTTTAGATGTGAAAATCTTGTAGAGGCATATGGAGGCATTGAAGGAAATAAAGTTGGAACACTTGCTAAGGATGTGAAGGAAAAAACCATCAACACTCTTGCAACAAAGTGAATCTAAATAACCTTGATGAAAAGGATGGGATTACACAGTCATCAACAGTCAACATCAATCAAAGTAACCTACAGGAGCTCGACCACATCCATTTTTCCTATACTCTGTTTTTTATTTTTTCCTAAGGGTATGAAAGAAGGCATCTGAAGATTCAGGGTATCATATCCTCCCCATCAGAAGAATGATATCAAAGTCCTGTACATATCACTAGTATAAATGTCTATACTTGTTTCCCAAAGAAATTTGAATTGTATGCACACAGTGACATGGAAGACTAATAAAAGAAGCAATGACATGAAGCATGAGTAATATCATTGTAATTAGTTAAATGCAACATTATTGGTTCATAAGCAACGAAGATATTAAATTCCAAGTTACAATTCAATCAAGTATTCGAGTATTTTAGTCCAAATTGTCTTCTACATGTGTTTTCATCATCTGTCGACCATTTTTCACTTATCGTGCTACAAACCAATGATTTTCCAACAAGGTAGAAGACAAGTTCAAATTGACTTCTATTTTGGTCAAAGATGAAGAGGTTTCGATGCCCAATTGTGATTGAAGTTTCCAGAAGGTGTAGTCATCCTCCAGCAAGCATAAGGAGTTGTCGAAGACTTAGATTATGATAGAGTTTGACTCCCTAAAAATAGGATCTTGATCCTAGAATTTTGTAATAGATTAGATTATAAACTATTTTTAGATATTTGATCCCTTTTTCAAGGATCTTAGTTAATCATTGTAAGGCTATAAAGACAATCATTTCTACAGTGAATAGGGTTCGAAATTGAACATCCATATGTACTCTTTTGTGATTAAGACCTTTGAATATATTATGGAATGATAAGCTTTTGTCATTTGATACTATTCAGACCTTCATTTCCTTTATTATTCTGTACTCGTGAGTTTGATCTAATGTTCATTTCATTGTTTATCTTATGATTGATAATTGTCTTCTTATCTCTGCATAAATAAACAAAGAGTCACAAGTCATTTGCTAGTTATATTGAACCTTTCACATGTATTTTTAATAGATGTGATGTTGTTGGCATAGTTAGTATTCTTCAGCCACTTCAGTTTGACAAATTATCTGATCAATACCCTTTGATAGCCTTGTTTTGTCTTGATGTGTTCGAATTTGTCTTGAGTAAGAAGAGTGAGCATGTGAGGTGTTCATATTTGATCTATTCTTTTTATACCTTTATTTAAACATTTTATTAAGTTACCAAGATCATTCCCTTTATAGTCAGGGAAAGATTCTTTGAGTGATAACAATTTCATACCCCTTCTTCCAACCATTCGGTTGGTACTTGAAGCCATGTCGACGAATCCAAACTTGTCTTGTCAAATGCCTTTACCTAAATCCCTTCAACGCGGTACTAGAATTAGATCTTTCTTTAGAACCGAGGTCTAACAATTACTAAAAGTTTGTTTGGTAATGGCACCTGAGGCCTCGAGCACATTGGACTCATGCTCAGCCTGGTGGTGATTCACCACGGTCATGAATCCTATGGGCCATGCCCATCTCCACAATGATAGTGTGTCCTACTGACCCGACCACTCTCTCCCTTTCAACCAGACAGTCTTGTTGGTAAGGTGGCTATCTACAAGTCCAACACCCATCTCCAATCCAACACTCTTGGTCCCTAAAGTGGAAGCGGCTAGCCTACTAGCTAAGATCCTGTTCTGTTCTGCTGACAAGCCTAACTGCGGTTGTCGGTGGCAGTCCCCTACAGGGGGTCTTCTGCTGAGGAACCTATCATCATGGTGTCATGAAAAAGGGTTCTATAAACGTATCTTGATACCAATATGTCTTGTCTATTTGGTGTTTGATGTTGTTGTGCACCAAATGTCGTTAGTCTAGACAGTCTTGCAAAATTCCTACCTCGACTCTCGCGGTCAATTCCTTCTTATCTAAGAGGCTTATTGGACTGCATCGTGCAAATTCCGAGGAATTTAGATCCTCACCTTCGCAAGAAAGTTGGAGTTATGTTCAATCACAAAATTGTTGATCTCCATCTTATTCATGTTCAGATGCGGGGCATACCAAAGTATCTTCCAAATCCGGTCTCACAATCCAACACCGTACGACCACCCTATCATAAGGCGTTGATCTCATCGAGCTAGTGCTCAATGAATTCCTCTCTCAAAAATTCTATTGGAACTGTTCCTCGAACCATTCTCATGACATGGCTTCGATGACCATGTTTTAACTGAGTAAGGAGCGTCTTCCACCATATAAGGGCGCTCCCCTTTATCTAAAGAATTCCATGTGGACCTTCATGTTGGGGGTCATAACCGTAAAGTGCAAAGCACATCCCCTGGCTCTCCATCCATGCCTTGTCGGTTGAGCCATCTGTGGCACTCATGAATGTAGGAACTTAATCTTATAGAGTTCCCTGTGAATTCTATCAGCATTGGTTGGGGCGCGCTATGGACCCTCAGGGGTACAGGTGCCCTAGAATTATCTCAGTACTGATGGTTAGTCAAGGCCTCTAACATTTCCCTAGAAGGACCTTGTCATACCATAAACATCCCTTGCGACAATCCGCTCATGCTCAAGACTTGTTATTTTTCTTAGGGGTTGGACCCCTCTAGCGGGGGTGCTACTAGAGGTGTCACACCTCCTCCCCTGGAACCAAGTTGTGAATTTCTATGACGTCCTCTAGCCATGACTACCGCAAGGACAGGTTAAAATTCTAATTAGCTTTACAATTTAATTGAGGGTTTAATTCAGTGGAAGGCGTGTCTATCCATAGTCCCAGGGTTGAATCCTCTCTAATACCATATGTAACGGCCCTGCCATTACGACAACCAAACAACATACAATGAGTCAAATTCTGTTTAACGTTCTGATAGGAAAATACATCACAAATTAAATACAACATCGTTGACGCATAGTGCAAATATAAATGAAACAACAAAAATGCCTTAACCACAATGACGATGCAAGACGACACATCATCGACATGCATGACAAACCCATATTGATGTGATATCATTCTAATGAACCAACACATGCAACATAAAAATTCCATGGCGCAAGAGATATTAAATACTAATCAATCAAGCAACGCCACAACCAAGGCACAAATAATCAACTCCTTTTTCATTTTTAAGGCGCAAACAATTATCTACTTAACTTACAGGCATGTTATTAAATCAATCATCGAATTCACAATAATCTATCAATCCTAAACATCATTAATCAAGGCACCCGATAATCATCCACACCATACAAAACAAACCATATTAAATCCAAGGCGCAATCGTCTATCTATTAATTTCGAGGCATAAGGACCAGTCACAATGCATCCATCCATCATAATAAAATTTCATTACGCTCTAGAAGGATAATATCTAGAATCATAATTATGGAATAAAAATCATTTGCGCAAGAAGTCGAGTTACATGATCAATAGGAAACACATCATTCTATGGTCACAAGTATAATCCACCTTATCACTATCAACAAAATTATTAATCACTACGCAAGGTTAAAATAATTACATTGCCATCATAATTTGCCTTAATCATGCACAAATCAATCAACTTTATTCTTAATTCGGGGCACAAGATCAACATCTACCTTAAGGCAAGGAGCAAGGTAAACATCAAATTCTAACTACGCAGTGCAAGTAAACCCAATTTCAAATCAATCCAACAATGTTTATATTTAAGGGTGCAAGGAAAATTAATTAGTAATCCATCATTACTGACTAATTAAAGGTGCAAGAAAATATATGTTTAATCAATAAATTGGTCAAATTTTCATAAGCGAGCAGTCCTAAAAATAAACAACACTCCAAACATCAAATTGTCGTTGCGTGTCGTAGGTCCAATGTATACCCAACATGCATTATATTCAATTCAGTGCGCGCAACAGTTCTGGTTATTTAACTAGACCTTCTTTGACACTGAAGGGTCATGACGCAAGAGGCACTACCCATTTTTCGTGGCACACCTACATTAACTATTACGCTAACTTAAAGTATAGGCAAACAAAAATTCAACAATAAGGGTTAGGCATTTCTTTTAAAAGTGAAAGACCTACTAAGGAGGTGCTAAAGGTGGAATGCCCCAAGACCATGCAACAAAAATTTGATAGAAATTTAAAATCTCTCTACCATTTGAAGTTCCAGCATAAAAAAATCAACCAAATAATCACCCTAAGTTATTATTAATTAAGGTCATATTAATCACATGTAACTATGGAACCCAATTATTTTTGTCATGGGGTTAACATAATAAACAACTCAACACTTTTAGCATCACTTGAATATTAATAAAGACATGAATAAAGTGTACACGAGGATGATGGTAAGTAAGAGATGGCTTACATGCAAATTGAAACTGAAAATGTATAATTGTAATTAAACCAGCAAACTAAACGGATCAAGACTCATCCATAACTCAACTATATTTACAGGATGCCCTTTTATCTCATTTACCCAGCAATATCATAAATAAAGACAACAACCACTTCAAGAAACAAATCTTTTTCCTTCGACAAGATTTATGTTTCTAAATTTCCGTGCATAGTCTACATGCCCCAACACTTTGAAGAGTGAAATCCTGGATTCTCAGAGAGGCTTTTACCGCCCAGGTCGCAGAAAAGGGCGGTGGGGATGCTGGGCAAGTCCCAACTATAATCACTCCGTCAACTGCCGAAACGCATCAGAAAAACCACTATGGAATACTTGGTTTAAAGGAAACGCCGTGGTAGCATGGAGATAGTTGGCTAAGTAAGAGCACGATGGTAGAGTGAAGGCACCAACCATGCAGCTCATTTAAGGTTTTTGACTGTATCTAGCGAGGAAAATTCGTTGTGCAAGATCAGGTAAATTGTTGTGATGTAGGGACGAAATTTTGGGCAAATGGGAAGGGAATCACAGAGGGTAGACATTAAAACACATGCCAAAGTCTAGGTAAACTCACTGGAGAAATGGAAAATGTGAGGAGGCTTCCTAAATCACTCCACGGGCATCCAACAAGCACAAGAACCATCTCCTCCTTCCCCAATTCGTAGAGGGTATTGACAACGAATTTAGGGCCGTGCAGCAACGCAAGAACATTCTCCCCCTCCCCCAAATCACAAAGGGTATAGGAAGGGATTGCAGGGATGTTTAGCAATGCATTTACACTCCTCCCCTAAGTAGAGGATACTAGAAATGAATTCACCTAGGTTTAATCCTGGCATTCATAGACGGTAGAGACAAAAACGAAGAACAAAGGATGGAATTGGGAGGCTGAAGTGGGAAGGAAATCATTGGGCAAGGGTTTATTCATTGTTCATGAAAATAATGTTGAGTTTAAGAAGATCGAACAGGGAAAGTTGGAGACTCAGAGCCCCCTTACCTCTCTGAAACGCAAGAAGGGAAGACTCTGCAACAAAGAAACTATACATACCACAAATGGTCTTACAAATGCGATCTACGTGACATCGCCCATTAGCCTTAAATTCACAGAAGAAAAATGAATTTCAGGTAGAAGAAGAAGGCAATGCTGATCCTAATCGGTGGATAAGGAAAGATATTCATACTCATAATAAGGCTACGCTATCCAGTAGATGAAAAAAATGATTCCATAATAGTAAGAATTATAGCCACTCCAAGTGATGAAGTAAATAGTCACTTTTCATAATAACCAGGAGTTCCTTTAACCAGGTTGACACAGGTTTAAATCAATTTTGCTGAGAAAAATATAACTTTATTAAAACGTCCCATTTATAAGATATATAAAGACTTAACAACAATATTATAATCTATACTCTCTAATCTTTACACCCAATATTTCCTTTCAACGACAAGGAAATTATCAATAATATTCAAAATACAAGGGTTGCGGAAACATATAAAACTTATGCACAATTTCATAGTTTACAAATGAAAAAATAAAATACCATATCCGGTGAGTTGAATCTCGAAGATGTTCTCTTGTGATCTCACTCCTTCCATCTCCCTGTTTGCTAACCACGAAGACCTCACCGATACCTCCCTGCCAATGTTAGGGGTACTCTTCATCCCCATGAGCCCCTCGATCCATAAAGGGGCCACATACACAAACCAGAGAAAGATAGCTCCCAGCTCACCTCACAAGGTCAAGCTACCACTCTCTATCCGAGCTAGGTATCCCAACTCCCACAAGAAAATCAATCAAGAAATTTTTTGGCAACGTAACCTTACGCATACTAGCTGTCATGCATACTCCTCCTCTGCCATCATTTTTATAGAGTTTTCTTAGTGATTATTTTTCAAAACCCTCTTTAGATTCTTTTTATTAAATTTAATTAGGATAAACCTCCCCCATACACATGTCACTAGATCCCTTAACTGCACTAGAAAATCAATTTATTAATTAATTAAATTTTCCTATTTCCCTCACCCACATAAAAGAGTTCCTAAAAATGCTCCTCAGTGTCCCTTTATTCCCTTACATTTCTTTAATGACTAACACATTTCTTAAAACCTAGTTGAGTTCACAATTAGAAGGTTCCAAAGACTAGATTCCCTACTATGTTAGACATTCCCCTTTTCCTTAAGTTTCTCCTTTTCTTCTTAGTTCAGATTTAGCAAGTTTAGATATAAACAACAATTAAACACCTTTTTAGTAATTTAATCCTTCATTAAAATTTTACTTTAATTATTAATGTTTCAATTTTATTTACCCCCCCTTCTTCTTATATGTCCATTTAGTTTTTTTTTTTTTCGCATGTTTTACTTAGACATAGGTTTTAAATTCACTAGGCTTGGTGATAGCTTTTAAGGGAAAATTAGTTAATAAACTTTACTCATACCATCATTCATTTTAAAGTCGACCAGGTCCTAAGGAGGGATAATTGTCTAGTTACTAGGTTTATTAACTTACCAGAGTTAAAAATCACGACGTGCCCTTCAAGACACACTATGTGGTCCAAGGGTGCCAATCGCTTGCATTCATGTTTTATTTGTGCGACATGCCCTTCAAGAAGCACTACGTGCTCCAAGGGTTCCACTCACCTTTTGACTGATTTTGGTAGATGTCAAACCCCTGGAGTCAATACTTCGTCAGGTGAACTTGTGGGAGACTGAGGGCTTCTAAGTAATAAGGACCCTGTCGTATTGCGCACACCTTAGAATCATCGTGAGCGACTGTCACAGTATTCCCTCGGGACATCATGGATCTCTCGAACTAGGTAATCATTAACCTACAGTTCGAGCCACGATGGGAGTGCTAGTAGGTTGTGGCAGGGCTGCATCCACACCTCTCTCTCAATATCTCTGGTTGTCATGTGTGACCCCTTTACTCCTAATGTGATTCTGGTTAGCAAGCTATCGTC
Organism: Picea sitchensis; assembly: GCA_010110895.2. Taxonomy (NCBI): domain Eukaryota; kingdom Viridiplantae; phylum Streptophyta; class Pinopsida; order Pinales; family Pinaceae; genus Picea; species Picea sitchensis. Next base: position 14,287 of record SNQJ01S0148840.1, read on the forward strand.
ATCCTGCATCCATCAACGAAACGTGTCAGTGATAACAATCAACATCATAATATCTAGTCATATGTCACATATGTAATATCAAAACATTCAAAACATAATCTTTCGCTCCCCTCTTCGATCCAGAGTCCAAGGAGATCCATCAATGCCATCCACATCCTCAAACATCCAGAGTCCTAAACACTCAGGAAAACTAATCAATAGCACCTGTCGATATAAATATCATCAAATCCACAAACATCATCATGCTCCATAATCAAATCAGTCAATCATATAGTGAAACGGATCACTTGAACACAAGTGTGCACAAGAATAAGTCACATCGGGTGCATGCAAGAGAGGGATGTTACATACACCCCCTCTTGTTTTAAACTTCATCCTGAAGTTTCACAGTATACAATGCAAAAATAAAGTATCTGACAATATCTAAATATCTAGCTATCAACAAAGGGAAACTGATGACGCATATCATATGCATCCTCCCACATAGTTGAGTGTGCACTATAATTGTCCTACTAGACCTTGACCTGATCGACAGTTCAATTTTGTATTTGTCGAATGCGATGGTCCAGAAAGTGGATTGGTTACGTCATGAGCGCACCCTGCCCAACATCCACCAAGAACTCAGTCAATCTCATGTGTAGGATCACTGAACTGAATTCACACATGGACACAACATAAAAATCGTGCAACGCCTCCAAGAATGAGGCACAACTTTGGTTCTTCTATACTAGGCTATGTTAATTGACTCATGAGAATTCAGATTATGTTTCATGAGAATTCATTAGGGTTTGGTTCTTCTATGTTTCTTTTAAGGGCTTGGAATTATTAAAATATGTTAAGTAAACCATGTTTTTTTTATTTCATCTTTTTTTTTCTATTTGGCTCTCCTTATCATTTCATTTTCCCTTGTTATAAAAAGGGAGAGGTTTGGAAAATTAGCTAATTTTGGATTATTCTTGGCATCAAGTACTTGTGTATTACTAAGTTAATTTAAGAGTATTTTTGGCATCATGCAAGTGTATTATTAAGTTACCTTAAATGATGTGTATTATTAAGATACCTTAAATGTTGTTGATTGCATACTTAGTTATACTGGTAGAAAACCTAAGGTGTCTTATTAATTTTATCAAAAGAGAAATCCTAAATGGAATTGTATAATGTATTAGAATGTAGGTCTTGTTATTTGTACTATGGTTGGAAAGGATTCACTATGAATTGTTATCTATATAGAACTAATGGTAAGCAAGAGAATACATTCATATGAGGTCCATTCTAGTCTTTTAGCCACCTTAACCTCTCTTTCCTTTGTTTTCAGAAAATATTAGTACATATTCCCCCTTCAATCTAGATTTTGAGAATGCCATGTCGATTGTAAATGCTAATTACTTGAAAAGGAAAGAATGGATGATGAGGTGGTATTCTAGATTACTTCTAGCCACAAAAGGGTAGCACTTGGTTGCATATAGTGGTGGTACTCATGATTGGACATTATAGTGTTTTTATGGAGCCATAATTATGAATGAGAGGTCATGCTTTTGGTTTCGATTGGAGAGGAAATGAGGCAATAGTGTAATTGAACTATTGGTCACTGTGTATATTATGTTGGGGAATAGGGTGGAACTTGATATGAAACAGACAAACAATATTGTAGATAATCGAAGAGGGAATAAAATTTCGAAGAAAGAAGAGGTGGTGTCTAAAGACACCGTTACAACACTTAAGCATAATGCATTGTGATCATAACATCACAATTCATATTGGAATTATTGTATAGAAAATTTTTATCACTTGATTGCTTGATGATAATGACCCATTGGATATGCAATTTATAACTTCAATATCTAACCAAATTCCATGAAATCGGGAGGATCTTGTCCACATATAACTATTGATTCTTAGAGTTGACTCCGTCAAATCCACATTGTCTAGTTGGCTCGACAAGAATTCTCGACTTGACCATCCATGTGTCCAAATCATATTCGATTGCTCTACTGGCCAATCCATCGATCGACTATCTTCGTCTGTTGGTTGACTGTCCAATCGACAAACTTGCCGACTCTTCGACCGACTAATGTAGAGATATTTTTTATTTCCCAATGGAATGTTTCCATATGTAGGTCAACCACCCGACCGACTGATTCTAGGAGAAGTGTGATGAACCATCATGACTTGATGTTCCAACACCCCCTTCCCCCATCATCACATGGCTATAAATATTCAAGAGGTGAAATTACCTCAACAAGACACCCCTTATAATTGTAACTTCTTGAATCCCAAGCATCGTATGGAGCTTGATATATATAGATTCATATTGAAAAAAAATAGTAATTGGTGCTCGATACAAGACTCACTCTAAATACGCTTGATCTAAATTGAACATGGTGAGTAAAACATCACCCGAGGAAGCATTGCATNTGGTAAATTGAGTGGAAAAGATGATGGCAATGGATGTAACAACTAATGACTAAAGTATGGAGTACAAGCTAAAGGTGGAAAAGATGCAAAACAACCTAAGAAAGAAACACTCCAAAGTGGTGAGCTCTAAGAGACTACAAAATAAGGAAGTACATGGAGACAAATGCTTGGTTACACTCCTAAAACTATCTACATGAGTGGAAAAAAATCCACTACTCAAAGGTGAAAAATGAGAGGTGCCATGAATAGTCATCATGGACAACAATCCTCGATATGGGTCCCAACAAATAAGGCCATGTTAGGTACCCATTTACAATAGAGAAATCAACATATGTTCACTGAGCTTATGATGAGAAAAACAATATCAATTAAGCAAATCATTATGGTGTACCACTCACTGGAAAGAGAGCGAAATGATCTTCGCAACTCTTAAAACAAAATAGGAAATTGAGACTTCATCAAAGTGACAAACAAGTATGTCAGGAATCACATGAAGCATAGATGGTTAACCATGCAAAAGGTGCAACATCATGTGAGATGGCTCTCCTTTTGGAATATAAACACAATTACAAAGCATTAAAGGAATGCAACAAGCCCAATAAAGGAGGCTCATGAAGCTAGGAGGAATTCTCCCATCAATCACAGATATTTGCACAACAACAAAGAACCCTTTTCGTGGAAAAACTCTTTGTTGCATCATTGTGGTGATCATCATGGCTAGCCTCCTTGACAGGACTGTACAAAAGCTCAAATTCATTTTTAGGACCATCATTAACACAACCCATGGTGCGAGGAGGGAAATTTACAACACTACAATAACTTGCCTTAGAATTCTTCAATGCAAAATTTGATTGCTGCTCAACTAAGGCAGAACTCAAAAAATTTCACTTCATCTAGTTCAAGGGTTGGCCTAAGGAAAATCTCCTCCTCTTTCGCATAATTAATCTTATTGTTGACCTTTCACATGAATTAGCCTCCCATGACTCGATCCCCTGACCAATATTGTTGTGGTGATGACACGAATAATGTGTTGCATCTCTATTGAAATGATCTCTCTCATGAAAAAGATGTTTTGGCCAAGATTGGAACCCATGACTGAATTTGGACTCTCCAAACAACAAAGACTTAAAGATTATCCACCATTGAATCCATTCAGAATGAAAATCCCAAGATAATTTCCAAGGATTTCAAATACCACATGAAAATGTTGACTCCATAGGGGCCATTGGAACACCTTTAACGACATAAAATAGAAATCTGATTTCGTTACGAATTTGACACCTCATCCATCGCATGTAGTGCCTCTGCCTCTACATGATCGACAGTGCAAACACCATTGGAAAATCAACCGCTACAGAAATGAATAGTTGCACGTTGGTCACTAGGAATCAAATATCATGCTGATCATTAATATTCTCTACAAATTTTGTAGTCGATCGAATATTTGCACTCAGGCGATGGAATCCACAGAAGTGTTTTCCTTGGAAAATCGCAGGTTGTAAAGAGAACGAATTGTAAAGAGAACCAACGACTTACAAACCCTAACAAACAACAACTAGCAAATCTAAGTGATATGAGGGAGTCGAATCATGGATCTGAATAGGCCAACAATATTGGATCTAAGGCTCAAGATCTTCAAATCTGAAATATGAAGCAGAGGGAAAGAAACACCAATGAAAGAAAATTTTTGGTCAGAATCCTAAACTCCACATAATTGACAAGGAAGAGGCGGTCGCTAATTGCAACAACTTTTCCAGGGTATAGGAAGTGATTGCAGGGATGTTTAGCAATGCATTTACACTCCTTCCCTAAGCAGAGGATACTAGCAATGAATTCACCTAGGTTTAATCCTTGCATTCGCGGATGGTAGAGACAAAACCGCAGAACAAAGGATGGAATTGGGAGGTTGAAGTGGGAAGGCAATCATTGGGAAAGGGTTTAGTTGTTGTTCACAAAAATAATGTTGAGTTTAAGAAGATCGAGCAGGGAAAGTTGGAGACTCAGAGCCCCCTTACCTCTCTGAAACACAAGAAGGGAAGACTTTGCGACCAAGAAACTATATAGACCACAAATGGTCTTACAAATGCGATCTAGGTGACATTGCCCATCAACCTTAAATTCATAGAACAAAAATGGATTTCAGGTAGCAGAGGAAGGCAATGTTGATGCTAATCGGTGGATAAGGAAAGATATTCATACTCATAATAAGGTTGCACTATCTAGTAGAACACAGAATTGATTCCATAATAGTAATAATTATAGCCACTCCAAGTGACGAAGTACATAGTCATTTTTCACAGTAACCAGGAGTTCCTTTAACCAGGTTGACACAGGTTTAAATCAATTTTGCTGAGAAAAATATAACTTTATTAAAACATCCCATTTATAAGATATATACAGACTTAACAACAATATTATAATCTATACTCTCAAATATTTACATCCAATATTTCCTTTCAATGAGAAGGAAATTATCAACGATATTTAGAATACAAGGGTTGTGGCAACATATAAAACTTATGCACAATTTCATATTTTACAAATGAAAAAATAAAATACTGTATCCGATGAGTTGAATCTCGAAGATGTTCGCCTGCGATCCCACTCCTTCTAGCTCCCCGCTTGCTAACCGCAAAGACCTCACCGGTACCTCCCAACCAACACTAGGGGTACTCTTCGTTCCCATGAGCCCCTCGAGCCTCAAAGGGGCCACACACACAAACCAAAGAAAGCTAGCTCCCAACTCGCCTCACAAGGTCAAGCTACCACTCTCTATCTGAGCTAGGTATCCCAACTCCCACAAGAAAAATCAATCAAGAAAAATTTCGGCAGCGTAACCTTACGCATACTAGTCCTCATGCATACTCCTCCTCCAACATCCCTTTTATAGAGTTTTCTTAGTGATTAGTTTCCAAAACCCTCTTTAGATTCTTTTTATTAAATTTAATTAGGATAAACCTCTGCCGTACACATGTCACTCGATCCCTTAGTTGCACTAGAAAATCAATTTATTAATCAATTAAATTTGCCCATTTCCCTCGCCCACCTAAAAGCGTTCCTAAAAGCGCTCCTTGGTGTCCCTTTATTCCATTACATTTCTTTAATGACTAACGCATTTCTTATAACCTAGTTGAGTTCACAATGAGAAGGTTCCAAAGACTAGATTCCCTACTATGTTAGACACTCCCCTTTTCCTTAAGTTTCCCCTTTTCTTCTTAGTTTAGATTTAGCAAGTTTAGATATAAACAACAATTAAATATCGTTTTAATAATTTAATCCTTCATTAAAATTTTACTTTAATTATTAATGTTTGAATTTTATTTCTTCTTCTTATATGTCCATTTAGATTTATTTTTTTCGCATATTCTACTTAGACATAGGTTTTAAATTCACTAGGCTTGGTGACAGTTTTTAAGGGAAAAATAGTTATTAAAATTTACTCATACCATCATTCATTTTAAAGTTGACCATGTCCTAAAGTGGGATAGTTTTCTAGTTACTAGGTTTATTAACTTACTAGACTTAAAAATCACAACGTGCCCTTCAAGACACACTACGTGGTCCAAGGGTGCCATTCACTTGCATTCATGTTTTATTTGTGTGACATGCCCTTCAAGACGCACTACGTGCTCCAAGGGTGCCACTCGCCTTTTGACTGATTTTGGTAGACGTCAAACCATTGGAGTTAATACTCCGTCAGGTGAACTTGTCGGAGACTAAGGGCCTCTAAGTAATAAGGACCCTGCCTTATTGCACAACGACTATCACAGTCTTCCCTCAGGACATCATGGATTTCTCGAACTAGGTAATTGTTAACCTACAGTTCGAGCCACGACGAGAGTGCTAGTAGGTTGTGGCAGGGCTGCAGCCACACCTCTCTCTCAATATCTCTAGTTGTCATGCATGACCCCTTTACTCCTAATGTGATTCTGGTTAGCAAACTATCATCATCCTGCATCCATCAACGAAACGTGTCAGTGCTAAGAATCAACATCATAATATCTAGTCATATGTCACATATGTAATATCAAAACATTCAAAACATAATCGTCCGCTCCCTGACTCGATCCAGAGTCCAAGGAGATCCATCGATGCCATCGGCATCCTCAAACATCCAGAGTCTTGCACACTCATGAAAACCAGTCAATATCACATGTCGATATAAATATGATCAAATCCACAAACATCATCATGCTCCATAATTGAATCAATCAATCATATAGTGGACCAGATCACTTGCACACAAGTGTGCACAAGAATAAGTCACATCGGGTGCATGCAAGAGAGGGATGTTACATACACCCCCTCTTGTTTTAAACTTCGTCCCGAAGTTTCACAGTATACAATGCAAAAATAAAGTATCTGACAATATCTAAATGTCTAGCTATCAACAAAGGGAAACTGATGATGCATATCATATGTGTCCTCCCAGGTAGTTGAATGTGCACTATAATTGTCCTACTAGACCTTGACCTGATCGATAGTTCAATTTTGTAGATGTCGAATGCGACGGTCTAAAAAGCAGATTGGTTCCGCCGTGAGCGCACGCTGCCCAACATCCGCCAAGAACTCAGTCAATCTCATGCATAGGATCACTGAACTGAATTCAAACATGGACACAAGATAAACATCGTGCAACGCCTCCAAGAATGAGGCACAACTTTGGTTCTTCTATACTAGGTTATGTTAATTGACTCATGAGAATTCATATTATGTCTCATGAGAATTCATTAGGGTTTGGTTCTTCTATGTTTCTTTTAAGGGCTTGGAATTATTAAAATATGTTAAGTAAAACATGTTATTTTTATTTCATATTTTTTTTTTCTATTTGGCTCTCCTTATCATTTCATTT
>SNQJ01S0148842.1:0-21546 GCA_010110895.2 Picea sitchensis
TTGCCTTATCTATCAATGACTGCACCGATAAGCTCTCACTGTGACTTTAATTAGACCAGCAGAAGAGAATGCTGAATCAATATTTGCTTGTGACATTGTTCCTCACAATATCCGCTCTGCTCACTCTTCTCATTTCATGCTCACATTGACATGAAAGTGCGGGGATGTGCAACATAAATAGTAGCGGCTCCATGAATATACTCTGTTGCCTGAGCGAAACGTGTAGACTTTCGAATAATATCACCCTCTGTACATCCGATATAGTCTGCTGCCAGAGCGAAACGTGTAGACTTTCTAAATTTAATATATTCTTCTGGCGTTTTCTCCACACGTGAAACTCAGAAGGAATCTCATCTCAGAAGGAATGGAACCAACCGAGTGAATAAGAAGACAAAATTTAAACAGCATTTCCTAAAATGGTTTATCCTTATCCTTATAGTTAAAGTTCATACTAATCTATGCCATGCCACGAAGAATTCTTTTCTATTAATAGGGTCGCGGCATTTGCCACCGAAATGATGAATACATCGTTGACACAGAGCACGAACGGCGGGTGTTATATCAAAAGTTGGTATAGACTCGTCGTGCGTATAATTCAAACCGTAGAAGAATTGCGTATGCAAAAATGATTGAAACCGTAGAATTGTCTAATTCTAATATAATAAATATAATAAGGCACTGATTCCGTTGAAGAATTGCTTGTTTTAGAGAGAACTTCAACGTTGTGTGAGCTGATCACTGCATAATGTACGGTTGAACAGCAACGAAAATATACCGTCAAGATCGAATTTATTTAATTCTTTTAATATACCGTTAGTATGGATTTATTTTATTTTTTTTTAAATTAAAATATTAAATATTTATGTTAATCAGAGCTCTATAATATATTTAAAAAAACAATTTATTATATTTAAAAGTAAAATAAAAAAATTTAATGTGTTTTTAGTGTAATATTTTTTTTTTTTTAATATACCTTTTGAATGGATATATTTTTTTTTAAATTAAAATATTAAATATTTATGTTAATTATACTTGTGTACTATATTTTAAAAAACAATTAATTATATTTAAAATTTAAATAAATTTGTTTAATGTAATATTTTTTTATTTTGAAAACTTGTCTTAGAAAATTTTACATAATGTATTGTTAAATTAGACTAAGTTGTAAGGTTAATGAAATTTTGCTTATAATATGAGTAAGTCTTAAAGATTCATCATGGTACTTGAAATAAAACAATTTCAAAAATTATTAAAATTTATTGAATACCTTGCACTCATTTCTACCAAAACTAAATTTTAATAGTCACATATTATGTTTAAGAGAGTGAAGATATTATCATAATTTTTTTTTTTCTAATATTAATATTTAAGTGTAATTGATAAATTTGTAAATTCATTTAAAAATATAAAACCAAAAATATTTAAAAAAAAAATAAAAGTATAATATCTCCAATTTTAAATAGTCAAATAAATCATTTTTTTTTTTTTTTTTTTATATTACCTTGAAAAAGAATGTTGTATACAAATTAATTTTTTATCAACCTAAAACTTACATAAGAAAAAGCATGAAATTTTGTCTTAAAAGAGACAAGGTAATGCACTTAGCATATTACTATAAAATAAAAGAAACTAAATCAAAAGAGGAATAATGAGAGGTGTAGTGTATGGATTGTACAATTTCCAATAGTCATACATAAATTATATTCGTATAGATTTTTGCATCACACATTAGCTATATCAATTCCTACATTATGATGAGGAGAGATACCCATACACATAGATACAATGAAATCACAAATTTTGAAGTCCCTCCTCTTGAGATTCCATTAAAATTGATGACTATAAACCTTAAACCTAGTTTTAGGGCCTCAACTCATTAGGTTCAAGTCATTTAAAGGTCTCCATGGTCCTTTCTTGGGTCTCATGCCCTAGTTGATCACAATTTGTCACATAAGCTCCCATTTGATTTTTCTCTAGCCCATGTTCACAATGATAATTCCCTTGCACTAAAGTACTTCCCTTGTTTTAGTGAGAAATTTAATTCTGTGATAATCATTCATCATCTTTGGTAAAAACACTTTATTTTGATATTTTTTTAAGTCTCTTTCACGGTTTCCATATAACAAGTTGTTTTATCCTTTCCAAATATGTATTTTATATTAATACTAAATGCTCATTTTTCATATGTATAAAAGGTCTTGTTTTGTATATTCATAGTTTAACTTATACAAAGAATATTATTTACTTTAAAATTGTGGATCATATTTGCATTGTTTCCTAATGGATATATGAATATGATATGCGCTAAGAAGCAGCCCCAGACCCACCAACTCAACCCTCACCAGCCCTAGCTTTCTTTCTGGCTGGTTATATTGCTCGGGTAACATTGACTTTGGGCTTCCCAAGTGCCTCTATGGCATGGATTTCCTTATGGCTTTCCTCCTGCTCACATATATGTAACAACCTCCTTGGAAATGACAACAACTCTGATAACAGGTATAATTTTTTTTTGTGTGTGTGTGGTTAAAAAGTGTGTGCGTGCGTGTTCAAGGAAACAATCAACGCATTTGACTCTGCGTCGCCACCTGACGGCGAATAAGACACAACCATGATGAACATAACAAGATGACAAGGACGCATGACAAGTAACCGCATGCATAAACGACGATCACACGACAATAAGTAAAATTGACTACTGAATACGACTGACTTCCCGCCCGTCCTACCCTGCAATGGTTAGGACCTCCAAGACACATAAGCAACGCTCCAGCCCAGGTTCCCATCGATTTTAACCATTTAAGGTCTCAGGGATGGACGCAAAGCCCTTTCCACCGAGAGCAGTCTGCATAAGGCACCGCCCAGTAAGGTAAGGTTAACCAAGCGAAGGGACGCCTTGCCTTTGGTGGTGTGCTTTCTACATCATAGATGTTTGAATCAGCTAGCACACATTCGTCAATGGATGGATGAAATCACCTATATGCAGCAAACTCATAAAGTGAGGGTCACCCCTAACAACGCGAAATCCAAGGTCATTCATCCTCCTCATTTGTCTAGTTTTGACCAATAAAATAAATGAATACACAATTTTGAAGAGAAAATACAAAATACAATAATAACGGTATAATAACGGTATAGGAAAAAGACACATCTATTAAAAAAATCAAAAGTGAAAAAAATTGATATATATATATATAGAATGGTGCTAGCTTATCTTGATAAGATATGTGATTTCTATGTTTATTCGAAAATTTCCTAACTAGAATTAAAAAAACATTTTATTACATTGTAAAGCAAAAACAATAGTGTGGTACGGTTTTGTGTGTGAAATCATTCTATTAGGGTTTCTCTACGCATTGGGGTTTCCACTGCATGTTTACTCAGGTTCAGTAATTTGCAGTCGGTTCCCATCCACAGTTTGTTGGAGGAAATGAGGTCCAGAGGCATGAAGTCGAGGGTATGAAGGGTTTCTCATAGAACTACGTTCTCCCGTCAACATTTTGAATACATTCATACTTTTTTTTATCTACGGATTCATATGCAAGAGAGCTACCGATCCACTCCATATCCTGTCATAATTTAAAAACTTGGACTCGAAAGTTGAGTGATTGAGGAGCATCACATCTAAAGAGGGACATGAAGACAGTGGCGCTATTGCGCACATTACAAATGACTTAATGACTTGCAGTATGTCGTGCCATGTTCTCACAAAATCCAGACGATGTCGACATTTGAAGAAAAAAAGATTCAAGTTCGAAGTGCGCAATATATTCAGGTCACAAGAGTGTGAGGAAACCAGTTATTTTTGTGTCATATACTTTGGCCCGAGAATTTCCTTCTCAGATCGCTTTCTACTTTGCTTATTTCTAATCGCAACTAAACATGGCTCGTACAAAGCATACATCAACGTAAAACTCTCTGCAACATTACTTGGCGCTTGAATCGACCAGATTTTTTCATTGATTTCAGTGTGTTAAGAGGCATTTCTTATGTTTTATTAAAACCCAGTTTCGTGGATCTCTGTGCCCACTTACTATGCATGCCATTTTAAACACTATGACATCTGGTAGCATATTTTTTCCGACTACCACGTGATAACTAGATCAATGGTTTGTGATTCAACCATTTCATGTTGGGAAGAATTGTTTGATAGTTAAGTCTCTACAATGAAGCTTTTGGATGGAATAAAGATTCCATAGTTCTTCATTCACCTCACATTCACCTCATCATTACGAGTAGCAAAGCATCAATGGCGCCTTGAATGGAGATTATATATATCTGACAAAGAAAATTGTTTCAGTATTCACCATTTTGCTCTTTTAACTGCAATGCCATGAGAATGTGTTTTTCCAAGTTGAATTAAGCTGTAAATGGGTGCATTTTAAGTAGAAGCTAATACCTCTCATTCACTAAGCCTCTATTGTAAACTTTGATTGTGAAAGGGTGGAGTTGCAAGAAACTCTTGGATGGAGTTCAAGAATTGTTAGAGTTACTTAACACTCTAATCCTCTCTTAAGTGGACCATACAGTAACATTTGACAAAACCACTTTGAGTGCTTGCAAGTTTGGCAAGCAAAAGAAACAATAATTCAAACTCACACTGACATCTTCACAATGCACTTCAGCCAAATAATCTAAGACAACATTCTGAAGTAGTCCTTGTTCATAAACCTATATTAAAAGATGATGAAGAATATGAGGCTGATGAGCCAGCCCCAGATTCAAGTCTAGATAAAGACCAATTTTCTCTTTCCAAGCTGATCATTAAACTTTGGGAAGAAATCAGAAATAACAAGCACATAATCTGGATTACACCAAACTGATCCAATTTCTCTGGATGTCTCCTTTCATTATCCAGATTACACCAAACTGATTCAATTTCTGAGTGCTCGACTACTACAAGAAAGTTGAGATTCACTTGATCTAGTTCAAGAGAAGATTCCAAAATGCCAACATTGTCAATGATTTGGCTACATCGAAGAGCATTGTTTGGATCTTCATCCTTGCAAGTGATTAAGTGAATTTTTAAGTTTGACCCAAAGAGTCACAAAACAATTTACAAAAGGAGTTGGTTCCCTAAATTGTAATAGCTAGATGTTTCTAGAAGACTTCTTAGTAGATGTATTTTGTTTAACGGTTGAGATTATTTTTTATTTTGTTGCTAATATTTTGGGACAAAATAGCCAGATTTAAGGTTTCGTGAGATAGCTTATCTGAGAGCTCTATGTTTTTATTATGATTATTCCTGTAATTAGGAAGGTTGGCTAGTGTGCACAGTGGATATGTGTGTTTTTTTTAATAGTTTTGTACGACCACTAAGGATCAGAACTTCATTGTCATATTTTCATCCTTCAATCATTGAATAGAGATTGAAAATTGTGAATTTATATCTCCTGTGTGCATATTTTTCGAATTATGTGTGTAATTGTTTAAATAATTGTAGGTGAACATGATTGCATAGATCCAACGGGTATCAGAGACAAACCTACATAATAAATTAAATTACAAATCATAGAAGTCAACGGCCAAGATTAGACCTAGGAGGAGTTCGTGAGATAGACGATTCTAGTCAATAGTCTATCAGATCCGAAAGCATCTCATAGTGTGTTTCAAAACCTTCTTATCAGAGTCCTAGTTCGAGTATGATCCCTACTTAACCATTGCAAAAGTGAAATTTAACCATTCATTGGGACAGACCTATGAGACATATCCATCNATAGTCTATCAGATCCGAAAGCATCTCATAGTGTGTTTCAAAACCTTCTTATCAGAGTCCTAGTTCGAGTATGATCCCTACTTAACCATTGCAAAAGTGAAATTTAACCATTCATTGGGACAGACCTATGAGACATATCCATCATCCATTCGAGTTGGCTTTCAAAGGCTTATTTCCCATTTGGATCCGAGCAGGGTATTCTGACAGTGAATTAAGGTTGTCCATAAAAAATGAAGATCGATGGAGGAGGTTGGAGATAAAAGAAACTCCGAGGAGTGATCCACACCATCCATTCGATCGACTTGTTGATAAATATCCACCGTTCACCAGTTCCAATCATCAGAACTTTGTTACTCATTGACTGTGACACAACACTCCGATGACCAATCTTAGTTGTTCATTGCAGGGATCATGGAGTAATTCAGACTACCCATTAGTTAAGCCAATTTGGGGTCTTATTATAACTTCCATTCCGACAATAACATTCTGAGACGAGATCTTTATCGTCCTTTCAGTGACGATCAACAATTGTGAATGGAAGTTGATATTGTTCAAAGAAGAATCCTTGTCATCCACCTTACAGTTGATCAACGGTTAACAAGGAGCTTCACCATTTCCTGAATCTGCAAATATGACCGTCCATAAGACCTCAAAATCAATAGTCACGATTAAAAGGTCTTCAGAACAATCAAAACAACCTATGAAGGTTTTTTTAGTTATGTTCACTATGAATATATCACTATGAATATATCACTCTGAATACATAAAGAAGATCTAATTTTCCATTCAATGAACAGATCGAGGGATCAGAGGAATTCACTCTAGAAATGCTCTTGAGGTTTAAGATCATGAAATGAAGAATGAGTTTACCTTGTGGATGTGGTGTTTGGTCATATGATTGAAAGGGTGCTTAACTCCTTATTGAACATGTGCAACGAATAAGAACACAGAGAGATATGAGGCTAGAGAATAGAGAAATTCTCCAAAAGGATCAAATTTTTGTCTCTATATTTTGGGTATTGTAATAGAGGGCTATCATTTGTGATATCAAATCGTAAGGGATATTTTCTTCAATATCCATGCCACCTAAAAGAGGTAGGACACTATTGGGAGTAGTTTCAGAGTTGTTGATCTCGATATTTTTCGGCACAAAATCAGAGCAGAAATATAATAAAGCAATGTACAGAGATATCTCAGATATCCAATAATATAACATAAATGTATCAGAGATGAAACTATAAACAAAGAGATACAATAATACACAATTTTCTATTAATGAGCGAAAATGTACAGAGACTGTAAAAATACAGAGTGAAAGACTTACTAGAATGATGGAAGCTTATCTACGAGAAGAGATGTGTTTGTTACTCGCATTCGCAAGAATATGATTTTACAATGAGGCTCCAAAGGCCCTTTTATCATAAATAAAATCCCAAAACCATAACCCCAGAAGATGAAAATCCAACAATTTTGTGGACCCCGTTTTGGGTAGTTTGTTGTATCAACTTCCCGGGGGCGTAACTTTGGAATACGATATCCGTTTGGGGCGCACGATATCTCATTGGAAAGGTATCATCGAAAAGTTTCATTTTGGGAGCTCAATTAGAGCGTTTTTCTATCATTTATAAGATCGATCCCAAAAAACCTTCATTGAGTCCCTCAAAATGGCCCGAGAAGTTAAAAACTACTAAAAATAGTAAATTACCAAAATTGCTAGAAAACTGTTTTGAGCCAGCTGGAAAAGGTGGGTGGCCAAAAATATCCACCTAGATCAATCCTCCCTCCTTAGGAATCAATGGTATACATTGTTTTGAGTTCCAGTGCTAATATCTTCTTTCAGTATGTTTGGGTTCATTTTAGGTTACCCACGTCCATCATATTGGATCGAGATACTCAATTACTTGGGGATTTTTGGACTAGCTTGTGGAGGATGGTGGACACAAAATTGAAGAGGATCACTACTTTTCATCCACAAACTGATGGATAGACAGAGGTGGTAAACAAAAAAGTGGTACTTTTTCTTCAAGGCTACTGCAGCAAGCATCCTAAGTTATCGAATGAACATATACCCTCTGTACAACATGCTTATAACCGAGATTTACATTCTTCCACTTAGAGTTCACCTTTTGAGATGTGTTTTGGGTACCTTCCCAAGGTTCCTTTGGACTTGATGTATGGGAGAGATGTCGATGTAAATGAAGAAAGAACATAGGACATAGCCTGCAAGTTCATCCAGAGGATCTAGAAAATACACCAGAAAGTCAAGGAACAATTTGAGAAACTTCAAGAACACTATAAATCTCGGCATAACAAGCACAAGGTTGATCATTAGTTCCAATTTGGAGACCGGGTATGGATTCACATGAGCAAGGAACGATTGAAGGGTGAAGGCAAGAAACTCAAGCCTATTTGATATGGACCTTTCACTATCTTGGAGAAAAGTGGCACTAATGCTTTTCATTTAGATATTCCACCTTATATGCATATTTACTCTGTTGTAAACATAGAGAACTTGAAACTTTTTTAGCCTCCCACGATCATGGATCGGGATAAGGAAGTTTCAATACTTTCAGTTGATGAGTTTGTACATGAGTAATTGGATGAGTTATGGGAAGATATCATCCTGGACAGAAGGATGAGAACTTCACACAAGGATAATTTTGATTATCTTCGAGTAGGCTGAAAGGGCACACATCCAAGCAAGGCAAAGTGGATTGAGAAGGACAAAGTGAGGGGACTCTTCCCTCACTTACTAGCTGATTGATGAAATCTTTTGGTTGTTCAAAAATATCTTAATGGGAAGGTGTGATCCAAAAAGGATCTAGAGAAGGCTAAGAACAACTCAGATTTCACAAAGGAAACTTAGAATGCTCATAATGGCTTCAGTAGAGAGAGAAAGGGAAAAAATTCAAAGTTCACAAAATTTAGTTAAACTAGCATGTTCAATAAGAGTGTGTCGCAAGATTTCTAACGGACCAAATGGCCCGTCGAACAGAGCTCGTATGAAAACGTTATAAGCGGTCAAAGATCAAGTCAAAATTGGTCAAAAAGTCAAAGTTCAAGGTGACACGTGTCACCACTGCAAGGATGACATATGGCACTTCTGTACAGGGAGATGTGGTACAAGGTTATAGGTATATGTGGAAGATTCTTATAGGTACATGTGGCAAATTATGTTCTTTAGTCTCTAGTTGACATGTGGTAAAGGACAACCAATGAGAGTTTGCCACATGGAAACCCCCCATTGGCCTCTTACAGTATAGTCATTAAAAAAATATATTGGAGTCAACGAGAGTCGAACTCCTAACCTCCTAGCCCAAATACCTTACAACTTGATCGAGGAGCATCGTCAACAAAACCCACGTGGAGGGACAACTCAATGCTATAGCATGCCTTTTTGATTTTTTGTGGAATCTAAAAGCTGGCATTTTCTATAGATCCATTTTGAACGGATTATTGAAGAAGAGTGAAATTCTCAGAAGCTGAATGATCGTGAGAAATCTGGGAGTTTCACTCTCTGATTTTAGTGTAAAGGAGCTTGAGTAGTTGTTAGTTGTTACTTCGATAGGAGAGGTAGTCAGAGGGAACCCTAAGAACCTTATGGTATATGCAGATGCATTGTATGCCCGAATGAGGTTGTTGGAGATTAGGTTATTGAATAGGAGGTAGTTGAAAGTTAGTTATAAAATCCTTAGAGGAAGAAATAGGAGAAAGAATCGAGACTCTATGATAGTCCAGTTTATATTCATATTTGTAAACATATATTGATTTAATAGAAAGAAAGTAGTTTTCCCTGCATATGATATCCATTTGTGTTATCTATGTTATATGAAACATATCTATGTGTGTGTTGTGAATTCATGTTGTAGATGTATGAGTTAGATTTCATCTGCAGTAGGAATATAGATTTCTCTATCTTTGTTGAGTTTGAAATATTGTTCTGGGTTCTTAGGATGTGCAAGGAGTGCATAACAGAACATTGGAGGTTTTGTAGCCAGTACAAAGAGTGAGCAGCTGAAATCCATGGAGTTAGAAAAGAATGGGCCATGAGGGTGCACCAGAGTGATAATAACTCAGGGAAAACCTCAAGGTTGTTGACCCCTTAGAGGAGAAACTGTGTAGAGGAAGCACATAGAGATGAGTCACTGAGAATTTTGTAGAACTCTTTCGGATGGACATCGAGTCGGTGCAGGTGTGCACAAGGAGAACTATCTGTCGAATTCAAGAAGAAGAGTATCAGAGGAATATACTCACGAAGTTGTTGAACACTATGTAGAATAATATCAACAAGAACCCTTTGAAGGGAGTAGAAGGGCCAAGACCCTTGAGAGACTGAGTGAATATGAAAGATAAAAAGAGACAACATTGGCAGAAACACAGAAGAGACCCAAGCAGTTGAGTGCGTAAGAGGAATAAGGAACTAAAACCTTAGAATTTGTGTAAGCAAAAGCTCAAGAGGGATAGTGCAAGGAGTGTGCATAGAAGCGAATCTATTCCAATTTCACAAGCTGAGGAGGAATAGTGCAAGTTTCATGTAGAGCATAAGTGTGCACCAGAGTTGAGATCAAATCTCATTGTCAAATCTCAAGAGGAAAAGCGGGGTCGATATCCTAGCAACTGGTTTCACAGGAAAACATTCAAAGGCCACACCCTGTGAACACTTCTAAAATTTTCCAATTCCGGGAGAACAAATAAGCTCAGGAGGAGGAGCGACAGAAACCGTCATATCTACTGTAGGAACAGATTTGGACCGTAAGATTGGGGTCCAAAACGAATGAGGAGAAGGAAATATCCCATCCGTTGGATCTGAGGGCGAGGGATCAACATCTGTCGGATCTAGGTAAAGTGCACGAGACTTAACCCTTGGTGTACACAGGAGAGAGGACTTGTTGAAGTCCCGAAGTGATTAGGGACCATCCATCATCCAGAGGGATAGGTGCGCAAGATTTACAACTTCATAAGTTTGTAGATCAGGAGAGAGAGAAATCTTCGAAGAGTGGATCCTGGTTGTTGTTTGCCAGGGGGTTATGTGTCAATAGATCATCAACTTCGGGTGGAAGTCTTGTGCCGAGAATAAGAGTAGAGAGTTGAAACTCCCGAAAACTGAAACCCAAAACCCAAAGTGAATACTAGTCATCAATCTGTGGGAGACACGCGTCAATACATCGTGAGCTTCGGATAAAAGTATTTTTGGGAAGAGAAAAGGTTGAGAGTTGGTATCTCTGAAGTATGAAGTCCCGAAGTGGGCTAGGACCTTCGATTGAGGAGGAAACGTGGCATGAGATCAACCATTGTGGAGGAAGTAAGGTTTGAGAGTTGAAATCTATGAAACTCGAATTGCAAAGCAAATCACAACCGTTGATTTGAAAGGGACATGCGTCGATAGATCATAAGGATCTGAGAACATGTGACGTGGAGAGAAGGAAAAAAAGGAGTCAGAGTTGAATCATATGTTTTCTAGGGATAGGTGTGTTGACAGGAGAAATTGGCCATCCATCAAATGGAAGAACGAGTCCATTCTGGGGTTGTCTAAGTAACCCAAGCCGTTTGGTGTAACTCGTTCTGATAGGTTGAATGGCTCCATTAGCCAATATAAAATCCTAAAAGAAAAACAAACAAAAGAAAGAAACAACTAATCAATTTCTAAACATCGTATTATATATGTACATATTCTCTAATATAACTATTGGAGGTGTATTTAAGCAGAAAATATACAAATGTCCCTTATGTACATCATTTACAAATTGCAAGTTTTAATCGAAATCCATGTGAAAATAATCGCTTTTAAGAAGCAGATAAAGAAAGAACATATAAATATTTTTTGTTTTCCTTTATAAATCTAACTAATCTGAATTGAATAAACCATGAAACG
Source organism: Picea sitchensis (assembly GCA_010110895.2). Classification (NCBI taxonomy): domain Eukaryota; kingdom Viridiplantae; phylum Streptophyta; class Pinopsida; order Pinales; family Pinaceae; genus Picea; species Picea sitchensis. The sequence continues at coordinate 11,586 of SNQJ01S0148842.1, forward strand.
CAGATGTGCAGGTTATCAAAAAATGAACCAAACATTCTGGTTTCATTAATATGTAAATGACAGAATTGAGGAACACAAAGGAGCTAACTTGTTGTTAGTTAGTGAGGTGTGTCCAAGCATCTGTATGAGTGAAGAACATCCAATTTCCATTCCCAAGAGAGAAATCTGCAATAGACTTTTATGATTGTTCTAAATAAATTTAAAACATGTATTGGTAGTTGATATTTAATAACAGAGGAGGGAACACAAATTGAACCCTGTGATCTTATAATTGCACACAATTAAAACAAGATAAATATAAGTGTAACTTATTGCATTTCATCATTCAACTAAAATTCAAAGATAAATCCTATCATTTGAATCAGATATATGATCACAGTATTTATATCTGGAGCAACAAATTATAGACGATATTTATAACATAAGTATCCCAAACATAATATATCATTAATTCTAAAGCTATCAGACCTATTAATATATCAAGATTGATAAAACATAAATGAAAACATCATTTACAAAAGGCTAAAGCCAAAATTCATATATGTTCTTTCATTAAGTCTTGGAATCACTCGTCCATCTTCTGCCTCTACCAAGATGATTTCCTTTACAAAATGTAGAGTATTTAAAGAGTTTATGAAAACTAAACTTCCTATATTCTAAGATACGATCATATCTCAAAAGATCTAAAACTTACAAATATAGAGGGCTTAGAGCCACTCATGATCAAACTATATCTTCAAAATTTATGAAATTTCTCTCCTATTTACAAAATAAGCAAAGAGGGATAGCTAATCAACCAATTCAAGCATGCTCCATCCCATAAGATCGGCATTAGATACACCCTGTCCTGAAAAAATGAAATGAGAGCAAGTTAAACATTTCATTAACTAACAATTTCTAAATTTATATGAAAAAATGACTTGGCTGCAAAATCTCTCGATTCTATAGTCTTATTATTGGTAACAGAAATCCAAATTGATCCAAATTGATTAGAAAAACAACATATAAAGCATGAATGTAACAAAAATCAATCTTACCATTTAACTAATAACAAAAATTGGATCATGATATCTCATAATTTATCATGGCCTTTACACTGTCAATGTTTTTTATAACAATATTGCCTATCCTTTTTAGATGCTTCGCTTGTCTCTGTGTATTGGCCTTGAGTTCACGGTTTTTGTTTGCCAATGATTCATTATTAGTCATGAGAGATTTGATCCTTGCTTGGAGAATTGGGATGTATGTATAGTACTACCCTATCCAATGCAACCAAACTTCGCAATGTATAGTAGGGGTGATCTGTTGAGGAAGCGTGTAATTGTGTGCTAAAACATCAACGCTAACCACTGTCTTCCTTTGACCGAGCTTAATACCTATAAACCCCTTGCTTTCTTTTAAACACAGTGGGATATTATTGACATAATCGAATGGTTGGTCTGGTTTGGAACAATTCGGATCTTCTTGTGCTAGAAACCTTTCAATCTTGGAGTTAGAATCCTCATCGATCTTGATCGAATTGATCAATCTCACATGAGGCTTGGATCTATTATGCAGACTCCTTGAAATGAGTCGACCAACCCTCTTATTACGAAACCCTAACATCTCTTGATTCATTTTTGATTGATTGCGATTTTTTTTATTGTTGGACTTTACAGTAGGGTTGGGGTAAACAAATGGTTCATGCTTAGGAGTTTTAATGAACTCAGAACTAACATCTTGTTGCCCACACAATAACTGATTCGTAAATACCCCTTCACGAGGATTTTTATCCAACAAAATTGGCTTGCCATTAGAGAAATCAAGAGGTTTTTCTATCATAGGCTTATCCATCACAAGGGTTTCTACAACAATCATTGCAACGAAACCATTTCGAACTAAGAACCCGTCCCAATCATTAGCCAGGGTTTTCAAATGATGAACCAACAGTAATTTTATTAAACCATGGTGAAAGAGGCTGGAATCTAGGTTCTTCTTCTTGTATCTCTTCGACATTTTATATAGACTTCCTAGCAAGTAAAATGACACATTTAAATGGAAGCCAATAAAATGCATGAGAAATCGTACATGGTAAAGGAACACCAGGCCATAACGGCCTTCACAGGTAATAAATTGTTTTAAAACTGCTAACAAGCCATTCCATCTAACCTTGAGTAGGGAGATCAGAATACCTTTGTCACAGCAGTCAATATTTCTGGAGTTGACTAAAAGACTCCAGGGTACTTTGTCCACTCTCATATTTTTGAACCACTTTTGAACAGTGAGAGGGAGCCATGTTTCTTCACTCAAAAAATCTTCGGTGACCTCCAACTGAATGCCACCCACCTTTTCTCTATATCCATCAAACGTATGGGTGAATTCCTTGGCCCCTTGCAAGTTATACCCCTGGAAATTTTTAATGAACATATGCCAACCCTGGTTTTTCATATCCTCACTCGCATCGTCATGAAGCAACAAAGATTTTGGGCCATTTGGCTCTACTCAGATGATAGAGGCCATTAAGGGTTCGAACAGATTGTAACAAGGGCGACCCGAGATGACTGTGGGCTTAGGAGGTAGTAGTAAAAGAGACAAGTCTGATCTGATACCATGGAAACAAAACTAGCAACACACCAGCGTGACCATAACATAAGAAAAAAGGTTTCAGTCACGAAATTCCAGCATTTTTGGTAATGAATATTTTGGGTACATATCATAACACAAGCCCTTAGCTCATAATGAGAGGCTTGTTGATTCAACCTGCCAGCTAAAATGAAGTACATATTACGATCCTAGTGTGTTTAATTCCCACGTTATGTAACGGATATAATAGATTTGCAAAGGGTTACAAATAAAATATGAATCAACATTTTGATATCAATGTTGATTTACAAAGAATTTAACTAAACAAGATTATAGTCCAAAATGCAAATCAACATAGGTATTATATCGATATTCAAACAAACTCAAAAGGAAAAATCATCCCAATATTGAATAAGAAGTAGATACAAGTCAGAATGAACTTTTTAGAAACCAATATTTGGAGTCAATGGAAGTCAAACTCCTAACCTCCTAGCCCAAATACCTTACAACTTGATGCAGGAGCATCATCAACAAAACCCACGTGGAGGGACAACTCAACACTATAGCGTGCATTTTTTATTTTCTATGGAATTTAAAAGCTGGCATTTTCTATAGATCCGTTTTGAACGGATGATTGAAGAAGAGTCAAACACTCAGAAACTGAATGATCGTAAGAGATCTAGGAGTTTCACTCTCTTATTTTAGTGTAACAGAGCGTGAGTAGTTGTTATTTGTTACTTCGATAGGAGAGGTAGTCAGATGGAACCCTAATAACCTTCTGGTATATGTAGATGCATTGTATGCCTGAATGAGGTTGTTGGAGATTAGGTTACTGAATAGGAGGTAGCTGCAAGTTAGTTATAAAATCCTTAGATGAAGAAATACGAGAAAGAACCGAGACTCTATGATAGTCCAGTTTATATAAATATTTGTAAACATATATTGATTTAATAGAAAGAAAGAAGTTTTTCTTGCATATGATATCCATTTGTGTTATCTATGTTATATGAATGATATCTATGTGTGTGTTGTGAATTCATGTTGTAGATGTATGAGTTAGATTTCATATGCAGTAGGAATATATATTTCTTTATCTTTGTTCAGTTTGAAATATTTTTCTAGGTTCTTAGGCTGTGCAAGGAGTGCACAACGGAACATTGGAGGTTTTGTAGCCAGTGCAAGAAGTGTGCAGCTGAACTCCATGGAGTTAGAAAATAATGGGCCATGAGGGCGCACCAGAGTGATAATAACCCAGGGGAAACCTCAAGGTTGTTGACCCCTTAGAGGAGAAACTTTGTAGAGGAAGCACATAGAGATGAGTCACTGAGAATTGTGAAGAACACTGTCGGGTGGACATCAAGCTAGTGCAGGTGTGCACAAGGAGAACTATCTGTTGAATTCAATAAGAAGAGTATCAGAGGAATATACTCACGAAGTTGTTGAACAGCATGTAGAAGAATATCAACAAGAACCCTTTGAAGGGAGTAGAAGGACCAAGACCCTTGAGAGACTGAGTGAATATGAAATATAAAAAGAGACAACGTTAGCAGAAACACAGAAGAGACCCAAGGAGTTGAGCGTGTAAGAGGAAAAAGGAACTGAAACCTTAGAATTTGAGTAAGAAAAAGCTCGAGAGGAAAAATGAAAGGAGTGCACGTAGAAGAAAATTTATTCCAAGTTCACAATATGAGGAGGAATAGTGCAAGTTTCATGCAGAGCATAAGTGTGCAATAGAGCCGAGATCAAATCTCATTGTCAAAGCTCAGGAGGAAAATCGGGGTCAAGATCCTAGCAACTGGTTTAGCAGGAGAACATTCAAAGGCCACAACTTGTGAACACTTTGAAAATTTCCCATGTCCGGGAGAACAAAGAAGCTCAGGAGGAGGAGCGACAACAACCATCAGATCGGCTGTAGGAACAGATTTGGACCATCATATTGGGGTCCAAAACAAATGAGGAGAAGGAAAGATCCCATCTGTTGGATCTGAGCGTGAGGGATCAACATTCGTCGGATCTAGGTAAAGTGCACTGGACATAACCCTTGGTGTACATAGGAGGGAGGACTTGTTGAAGTCCCGAAGTGATTAGGGACCATCCATCATCCAGAGGGATATGTGCACAATATTTACAACTTCGGAAGTTTGTAGATCAGGAGAGAGAGAAATATTCAAAGAGTGGATCATGGTTGTTGATCGCCAGGGGGTTACGTGTCAACAAATCATCAAGTTTGGGTGGAATTCTTGTGGCAGGAGTAAGAGGGGAGAGTTGAAAATCCAAAAAACTGAAACCCAAAACCCAAAGTGAATAGTAGTCGTCAATCTATGGGAGGCATGCATCAATAGATCGTGAGCTTCGGATAAAAGTATTTTAGGGAAGAGTGAAGGTTGAGAGTTGATATCTCTGAAGTCTGAAGTCTCGAAGTGCAATATGACCATCGATTGAGGAGGACACATGGCATGAGATCAACCATTATGGAGGAAGTAAGGTTTGAGAGTTGAAATCTATGAAACTCGAATTGCAAAGGAAATTACAACCGTTGATTTGAAAGGGACATGTGTCGATAGATCATAAGGATTCGAGAACATGTGACACGGAGATAAGGAAGAAAAGGAGTCAGGTCTGAATCATATGTTTTCTAGGGATAGGTGTGTTGATGGGAAAAATTGAGCATCCATCAAATGGAAGAATGAGTCCGGTCTGGGGTTTTCTAAGTAACCCAAGCCGTTTGGTGTAATTCGTTCTGACGGGTTTAATGGCTCCGTTAGCCAATCTAAAATCCTAAAAGAAAAACAAACAAAAGAAAGAAACAACTAATTAATTTTTAAACATTGTATTATATATGTACATATGCTCTAATATAACTATTGTAGGTGTATTTAAGCAGAAAATATACAAATGTCCCTTATGTAAATCATTTACAAATTGCAAGTTTTAATCGAAACTTACGAAATCCATGTGAAAATCACTTTTAAGAAGCAAATAAAGAAAGAACATTTAAATCATTTATGTTTTCCTTTATAAATCTAACTAATCTTGAATTGAATAAACCATGAAACACAAATGTGCAGGTTGTCAAAAGATGAAACAAATATTATGGTTTCATTAATATGTAAATGACAGAATTGAGGAACACAAAGGATCTAACTTGTTGTTAGTTAGTGAGGTGTGTCCAAGTGTCTGTATGAGTGAAGAACATCGAACTTCCATGCCCAAAATAGAAATCTGCAATAGACTCTTATGATTGTTCTAAATAAATTTAAAACATGTATTGGCAGTTAAGATTTAATAACAGAGGAGGAAACACAAATTGAACCCTGTGATCTTATAATTGCACACAATTACAACAAGATAGATCTAAGTGTAACTTATTGCATTTCATCATTCAACTAAAATTCAAAGATAAATCTTATTATTCGAATCATAGATATGATCACAGTATTTAAATCTGGAGCAACAAATTATAGACGATATTTATAACATAAGTATCCCAAACATAATAGATCATTAAGTCTAAAGCTATCAGACCTATTAATATATCAAGATTGATAAAACATAAATGAAAACATCGTTTGCAAAAGGCTAAAGCCAAAATTCATATATGTTGTTTCATTAAGTCTTGGAATCACTCGTTCATCTTTTACCTCTGCCAAGATGATTTCCTTTACAAAATGTAGAGTATTTAAAGAGTTTCTGAAAACTAAACTTCATATCTTATAAGATAGGATCAGATCTCAAAATATCTAAGACTTACAAATATAGAGGGCTTAGAGCCACTCATGATCAAACTATATCTTCAAAATTTATGAAAGTTCTCTCCTATTTACAAAATAAGCAAAAAGGGATAGCTAATCAACTAAGTCGAGCATGCTCCATCCCATAAGATCAACATTAGATATACCCTGTCCTAAAAAAATGAAATGAGAGCAAGTTAAACATTTCATTAACTAACAATTTCTAAATTTATATGAAAAAATGACTTGGCTACAAAATCTCTTGATTTTGTAGCCAGTCTTATTATTGGTAAAAGAAATCCAAATTGATTATAAAAACAACAAATAAAGCATGACTGTAGCAAAAATCAATCTTACCATTTAACTAATAACAAAAATTGGATCACAATATCTCATAATTTATCATGGCCTTTACACTGTCAATGTTTTTTATAACAATATTGCCTGTCCTTTTTAGACGCTTCGCTTGTCTCTATGTATTGGCCTTGAGTTCACGGTTTTCTTTTGCCAACGATTCATTATTAGTCGTGAGAGATTTGATCCTTGCTTGGAGAATATGGATGTTTGTATAGTACTGCCCTATCCAATGCAAGCAAACTTCACAATGTACGACAGGGGCGATCTGTTGAGGAAGCGTGTAATTGTGTGGTAAAACATCAATGCTACCCACTGTCTGCCTTTGAATGATCTTAATACCTGTAAACCCCTTGCTATATTTTAGACACGGTGGGAGATTATTGACATAATCGAATGGTTGGTCTGGTTTGAAACAATTTGGATCTTTCTGTGCTAGAAACCTTTCAATCTCAGAGTTGGAATCCTCATGGATCTCGATTGAATCGATCAAGCTCACATGAGGCTTGGATCTATTACACAGACTCCTGGAAATGAGTCGACCAACCCTCTTATTACAAAACCCTAACATCTCTTGATTCCTTTTTGATTGATTGCGAGTTTTTTTATTGTTGGACTTTACAGTAGGGTTTGGGTAAACAAACGGTTCATGATTAGGAGTTTTAATGAAATCAAAACTAACATCTTATTTCCCACACAATCACTGATTGGGAAAATCCCCTTCACGAGGATTTTTAACCAACAAAATTGGCTTGCCAATAGAGAAATCAAGAGGTTTTTCTATCATAGGCTTATCCATCACAAGGGTTTCTACTGGAATCGTTGCAATGAAACCATTTCGAAGTAAGAACATATCCCAGTCATCACCCAGGGGTTTCAAATGACCAACAATAATTTTATTAAACCATGGTGAAAGAGGCTGGAATTTAGGTTCTTCTTCTTGTATCTCTTCGACATTTTATATAGACTTCGTAGCAAGTAAAATGACACATTTAAATGGAAGCCAATAAAATGCATGAGAAATCGCACATGGTAAAGGAACACCAGGCCATAATGGCCTTCACAGGTAAGAAATTGTTTTAAAACTTCTAACAGGCCATGCCATATAACCTTGAATAGGGAGACCGGAATACATTTGTCACAATAGTCAATATCTCTAGAGGTGACTAAAAGACTCCAGGGTACTTTGTCCATTCTCAAATTTTTGAACCACTTTTGACCAATGAGAGGGAGCCATGTTGCTTCACTCAAAAAATATTCAGTGACCTCCAACCGAATGCCACACCTTTTTTCTGTATCCATCAAACATAAGGGTGAATTACTTGGCCACTTGCAAGTTATACCCCTAAAAATTCTTAATGAACATATCCCAACCCTGGTTTTTTAGATCCTCACTCGCATCGTCATCAAGCAACAAAGAATTTGGGCCATTCAGCTCTACTCGGATGATAGAGGCCATTAAGGGTTTGAACGGATTGTAACAAGGGTGACCCGAACTAACTGTGGGCTTAGGAGGTAGTAGTAAAAGAGGCAAGTTTGATCTGATATCATGGAAAAAAAAATAGCAACACAACAACGCGACCATAACATAAGAAAAAGGGTTTCAGTCACGAAATTCGAGCATTTCTAGTAATGAACGTTTTGGGTACAAAGCATAACACAAGCCATTAGCTTGTAATGAGAGGCCTGTTGATTCAACCTACCAGCTAAAATGAAGTATATAATACGATCCTGATGTGTTTAATTCCCACATTATGTAATGGATATAATAGATTTGCAAAGGGTTACAAATAAAATACGAATCAACATTTTGATATCAAAGTTGATTTACAAAGAATTTAAATGAACAAGCTTATAGTCCAAAATGCAAATCAACATAGGTATTATATCGATATTCAAACAAACTCAAAATGAAAAATCATCCCAATATTGAATAAGAAGTAGATACAAGTCAGAATGAACTTTTTAGAAACCAAGCTTTGGATAGGGTTATAATGCGAAATTAAGTTTTAATGCTTGATTCATGCTTATAGTCATGAATCAAGCAAGAAAACAAAAGATGAAAATAAAACAAGAATAATCAAACATCCTTTTCATAACCCAATAATCACCCTCAAATAGTGATATTTACAGGATGATGTGATGGCAGCTACAGGAAGCGCCATTTGTCATTCACAATAGCGAAAACATGTAGGGTTGCCAACAATGGTGACTTACTGGGAGAAGCAGTTATCTCTGCATCACCAACGAGTTCATGTTAGGAATGATCAGAATGATTAAAGATTAAGGAAAAGCTGAAGGAAATCAAGCATCTCAATCAAATTCCAACAATTATCATGTAGTCCAGCTTCAGTTGTCTTTCTGTTCAAATGAAATCCGGTGACAAATTTTAATTATGAGAGAAACGACATTTAAGCCAATGACTCTTATATTGTTGACAGGGACGCTGCTGCCAGTAGGCATCCATATCCTTGGCATGGATGTATATTAATCCACTCTGAAACCTCTACCCTATACAAGAATTTTTGATTCAAAATGAAGGGCACTTACGATAAATATCAAAATTTATACCTGATAATTTTCTTGAACCCGACATTGCTTCGCTACCAACGGGTCTATTCAGTACCCTGGCGAAGTTGTATTGGCATCATGATTGAATTTACCCACTTCTAGAAGACCTGTTCAGTATCCCAACAGGTTTACAGAAACTTCCCATAACTCTCTAGAGACAATTTGATATAAGTTTAATGATCTTTAGAGGAGAGGGGTGATGCTGAAAATTTCAGTTTTTAGAACACTTGATATTTTCCAGCCTTGTTTTTTCTCTTGATAACCTCCATTATGATCTGAAATTAGTTTTTTGATAAGAATANCAATTTGATATAAGTTTAATGATCTTTAGAGGAGAGGGGTGATGCTGAAAATTTCAGTTTTTAGAACACTTGATATTTTCCAGCCTTGTTTTTTCTCTTGATAACCTCCATTATGATCTGAAATTAGTTTTTTGATAAGAATAATTTTCAAGGATAGAAAGGCATACTTGAGTTGTTTCCTTTAAAAATGGGACATCGTAAAGAGATTTAGTGATGATCGGGTCTTCTCATGATTATAAAGTGAAACCAGGAAACCTACTTCGAACATAACGTTTCTATAGTTACTCTGTGTTTCAACAATCTACAACATTGATGCTTTGAAAATACCTTTGAATGTTGCTTTATAATGAGGCATTCTGGTTTTCCTCCATAAACTAAGAGGTGACAGAGACATGAGTTTCATCATAAAACAGCGAAAAGAAGAAAAATGAAAAGAACAAA